>CM042561.1:9296945-9524445 GCA_023630585.1 Cranoglanis bouderius
CTGTACAGTAAATGTAGGACAGTTAACAAACGTGTTTTGTTGTTGTTGGTTTGATTTGTTTACTGTAAGTCACTTTACTGTTATGTCTGATCCTGGATGTGCTATATGTTGATGGTTTGTGGTTAATTACCTTTTCCAAAAGTTGACATGATAAAAAATGGATCAGGGATAAACCTTGATTCCCAGTTAAATGTCTTTGTAGTTCCTACATGTTCCCTTTTCCTTTCTCTATGTAGTTGAAGGCTTTGGAGGTTGAGCTGGATCAGAGTGCCTTGCGAAAGCAGCTAGAACAGCTGCAGAAACAGCTGGAGTTACTGGATGAGGAGAAAAAAGACACAGAAGAACGTCTCCAGCAGGAGCTGAAAAAGTGTGGTGACTTGGAGAGCAGAGGTGAGCTCACATCCTGCAATTCTGGGAAAATAGTCTCTAGTTTCAATTGTACCTCCATCATCAGGCCAGGTTGATGGTTAGTTAATCTTTATTATCTATAGAACATTGCAGCATCATTGCAGTTAGATAGCTAACAAGATCAGATTTCTTTTGCTCCAGGTATGAGTCATATATTCAGAAATTAAGGCTGCATAGCATTTAAAAATAACCAGTCAGAAATAATTTAGAGGGTCCCTGGAAGTACAAAACATCATTTTAAACACTGTCCAAACATGGTCTAAAAAACATAATGCCCCCCTGTTTTCTGCAGTGAAAGAGCTGCAGGAGTCTCAGAGGAAAAGTGAATCATCGCCAGCTCCATCTCCTGGGACTGCACCTCCCCCTGTTCCTCCTCCTCAGCCCCCTCCACCACCTCCTCCTCCTCCTCCTCCCCCTCCTCCACCACCACCTCCCTCCCGCTGCAACCCCCTCAGGTAAGGTTTTGGCCAGGCCATAGACAACTGTAGTCTTCATCTCTGTTAGTCCACAAACATGCTTCTAATTCCTCTGTGAAATATACACTAACCATCCACTTTATTAGGAACACATGTCCACCTGCACATTCATGCACTTATCTAATCAGCCAATCATGTGGCAACAGCACAGTGCAAAAAATCATGCAGATACAGGTCATGAGCTTGGGTCATGTTCACATCAAACATCAGAATGAAGAAAAAGTGTGATCTCTGTGACTTTGATCATGGAAAGGATATTAATAGCAGATGGGTTGGTTTGAGTATTTCAGAAACTGCTGATCTCCTGGGAGTTTAACACACAAGAGTTTACACATAATGGTGCAAAAAACAAAACACATGGAGTGAGCGACAGTTCTGGGTGGCAAATACCTTGTTGCTAAGAGAGATCAGAGGAAAATGGCCGGATTGGTTTGAGCTTCCAGGAAGGAAACCTTGAGTTGTATGGGCCATAGTAACAGAAGACCACATCAGGTTCCACTCCTGTCAGCCAAGAACAGGAAGAGGCTATCATGGGCACAGGCTCACTCAAACTGGACAGTTTAGAAATTAGAAAAACAAAATGACCCTTTTTCCAGTTTGGGTGATCCATGATAGCCTCGGATTCTTGTTCTTCACTGACAGGAGTGGAACCTGATGTGGTCTTCTGCTGTTGTAGCCCATCCACCCCAAGGTTTGATGGTTTGTGCATTCTGAGATGCTTTTCTGCTTTGAGTTACTATAGACTTCCTGTCAGCTCAAACCAGTCTGGTGATTCTCCTCTGATCTCTCTCATTAACAAGGTGTTTCATCATGCATACCCTCCACTCACAGGGTGTTTTTTTTGTTTTTGTGTAAACTCTAGAGACTGTTGTATGTGAAATTCCCAAGAGATCAGCAGTTTCTGAAATACTCAAACCAGCCCATCTGGCACCAACAACCATGCCACAGCGAAAGTCACAGAAATCACACTTTTTCTTCATTGTGACATTTGATGTGAACATTAACTGAAGCTCTTGACCTGTATCTGAATGATTTTATGAACTGTGCTGCTGCCACATGTGGCTGATCAGATAACTACATAAATGAGCAGGTGTACAGGTGTTCCTAATAAAGTGGATGGTGAGTGTATATACATATTTATTCTTGTAATGTTAGTAAGAAGCATATGCTTCAATGGTGGTTTGATGATAGACACAAATCTGAACTCTCAATTTTCCCATTATACACAATTCTTTGTCTAACAGCTCCCTCATCGCAATCATGAGGAAATCTTCCAAGGCTGGAAAAGGCTCTCCAAAATTAGAGCAGGCTCCAGGTGACTCAGCTTTTGTCCAAACAGCACATGATTCTATGTTGCCCTGGCTTTTCTTATGTTCTGACTTGACCTGCCAAATGTTGGCTTCTCTCTGTGCAGTGCCAGAAGCTGTGGATGATGTCAAAGTAAAGGCTGTGAATGAAATGATGGAAAGGATCAAACATGGGGTGGTTCTCAGACCTGTGAAAGGACAGGACACAAAGGTGATGCTTAGTGTCTTCATTAAGTGGATAGTTGTTCAGTGCTTTGTATTTTACTGTATGTTCTGATCCATGATTTGCAATCTTATATTTGTTCTGCATGTGACCTGCTGAATTGACTGGCACATCTGCAGAGATTTGTTTCAAAGGTAAGTGGTAAGCCTGATAAATGAAGTGCTTTTAGAAAAGGACTATTTGGTCATGCTCCCAGAGGAATAGTATAGTTATTAAGCTTGTGTTGTGGGTGGACATCTCGTATGGAGAGAGTAAATTGACTGTGTTTAAGGCATTGATTGACTGAGCCTCTATGACAACACTGTCACACTAGGGGTTAAAATCAATAGGTTGGACACATAGTCAGGATTTTAATATATACCATCTGTTCAGTGCTTCAGTGTCTATGCCTTTCTTGTATATCATATCATTCAAGTATAAAATATAGATGATGTTGATAGGGAACATTTGTAATTTTATAGCTTAACAGTGTTCTGTGCCACCGAATCATATTATTTTAAATGGCACACAGTACTGTATGTACTTTCTGTTCAACAGCAAAGTCCAGCTAGTGAGGAGAAGCACCAGGAGAGTGCTATGGAGGAGCTAAAAGGCATCCTGGTACTTTACTTTTCTTCATATTCACTGTGTATGACAAATTAAAGTAATTCTATATGACCATGTACATTTGAGTATGTGAGATTCATGGTTTTTCATTTGATTTCACAGGATGCAGTAAAAAAGAGTCCCAGTCGTGGCTTCCAGGAGACATTGCCTGTTAAGAAGGACAGTGAATTGGAAGTGATTCTCAGGAGGAGACGCAAGCAGGCCTGTGAACCAGCTTCAGCAGGTTAGTCTGATGTTACAAGCCAATGTTAGGGTACATTTTAGTTTGCTTGAGCAAAATAATCTTGGCATTAATGTCTTAGATTATGTTAATATTGTATATTATCCATGCATGATTGTCTGTGATGTGGATTTTTTATGAATATTATTTATCTGAAGATCTAATTCATTAAATGTAAAAACAAAAATAATAATAATAAAAAAATTTACTATTTAGTACAATCATATTAGGAGATCGGGCTGTTTAATTGGAAATGAACTGAAGGTGTTTTTTTGTTTTTTTAATGTTGCTATCCACTATCAGGACTATCCAAGACCCTTAACCTTACAAGTGTCTCCTTTATTATTTTCTTAAAAATAAACTTTTAGCCAAATTTGATTGGACTGCTCTCATACCTTTATAGATGAGGTGGAAGGTCAGATCAGCAAAATGTCTTCATTTGATAGTCTGAATGGCCGGCACAGTTCAGACTCGGGAAAAGACACGGACAGGCCGAGTAGCAGCTCTCTCTCAGGGAGTGATTCCAGCCCCAGGAGCAGCGCCGATTTGGGCACAGAACCAAATGGAAGCAAGCAAAATGCTGCTGTGCATACATCTCTCTCAGAGAAAGAGAACTCGGAATTGGTCATCAGTGGTTCTTCTGCACGGTAAAGTCACTTCTACAGTTATCACTATATATATATATATATATATATATATATATATATATATATATATATATATATATATATATACATACACACACACACACACACACACACACACACACACACACACACACACACACACACACACACACACACACACACACACACTATTGTAAGAGGCCACGCTACGCTACCGGCAGAGGGCGGCAGTGGTGCACAGAGCGGCTGTGCTGCTGGGATACTTAAGGCCAGCTTTGGATGCAGCCCTTTGTCACACCTTTGTTGAGGCGTGACTGGTATGGTATGTCAGGGCTTTAGCTGAGGTATGAGTAAACAGAAAATAAGATTAAAAAGAATTAGAAAAGAAACTGAGAAGAAAAGCAGAGGGAAAAGTGGAGGAAAGAAACTAAGACAAAAATATAAAACACAAGTGAAAAAAAGATAGAACTAACAGATAATTATCTGTGGGTGTATATACCACCCTAAAGATTTCTAAGTTGTGGGCACTTATTCCCATTCCCAGAGGCACATGCCTCTGAGTGTGGAGATTCCATGTTCGAGTCCTGCTCTGGGCTGTTTTTCAAGTGCACAAAACACATCCAAACCCTTCCCTAAACGTTCATCTTGCTTATATATAAGTGGTTTATAGATTACCTTACCTTACCCCTTATATAAGGGGTTTTCACTCTGCAATTTGGTCCATGCTGAAGTGTTCCGTAGCAACTATAAAGCTCAAACATCTTTCATGGTGTGTTTCAGAGAGCTTAAGGATGAAGAGCAGGAGAAAAGTAAACGGCACAGTGGCCTTAGCCACCCAGCGCAGCATGAGGACCCACGGGTGACTATTGGCTCCTCAGCAGACAGTACCAACACAGCAAACAGCAGCATGGATGCTGAGTGTTAACAGCAACGAACGGCACAAGCAGGACAGCTGCAACATTTGCACAGTATCTTTTTTTTGTCTTTCAATTTATTTATTCCAAAGTCCAGATATATTCTTCAGTTCTAGTTACTTACTGTCCACTTATGGAATGCAACAGTATTTACTTTTTCTTTATAAATGTATTTTGACACTTAAAATGGAACAGGCTCAATTCCTGTTTTAACATTATAATTTGATCCTATGATAATTATATTTACAAATTAAGTATAGCCACAATGAGTACAATGAACAACAAGATTTCAAAGGCAACATATGAAATGCATTCCTAACCAGTGTCTTTTTATAGAGAGCATTAATTCTCTTGTGAATTATTGTTGTCTCCATCAGTAGTGTTTGGTATGGGGACATTTAAGTAATTTAATGCTTTATGATGGGTATAATTATTTGTCTTAATCTTATTTTTGGTCACCTAACTAAAACCTCTGCTTTCAGTCACCCAAATACAGTTTGATTAGTGCTGAACACTATGTCCTAAAGTAATATGATATGGTTTTGACTGTAAGGATATTTTGTGAAACACAGTGGGAAAAAAAACAACAGACAACATCTTTGACAATAACGGGTTTCTCTGAGAAGTTTTATCATTAACAATAACATTGCTATATTTAAAAAGTGAACAGTAAAGATCACTGTTTACAATGCACAACCTAAATTCTGAACCAATCTGAGAAAGATACTGCACATTGAGGCACTTTTGTTGTAGTTTCTGAAGTTTTTTTTTTGTTTGTTTGTTTGTTTTTTGAACTATCCTCTTGAGATGCAAACTTAAGCCAAGTAAGAGCTCACACTGATGTGGATAAGCATGAAGGAGAAAAGTGAAGGTCTTTCACTCTACCTCCTATAAGACAAACTCACCTCCTAGCTATCTTTAATTGTACAGCTTCTCTACATCATAAAATGTGAACGCAATCAAGGAGTGAATTGTTTTCCTCTGACGTCTTCCACCTGTGTTGCCCAACTTTTTGCACTGCAGTGGATGCGCTGTTCAAGGGTGCTACATTTGCTTAGTTATGCTTTAATGCAATTTAACGGTAGAGCTGGGTGTGTTGAGGTTTGTAGCCTCCACAGACAATGCAATAACATCTGCAAATTCTAATGGTGTGCACCGGACCTAATGCACATTGAGGCACTTTTTTCCATCTGAGGCACTGTGGTTCAGTCTGTGACCCATCCTCATAAGATATTAATCCTTGCAAATTGTTACTGTATCAGCTGTAAAATAATTTGCCTGCTGGACTTTCATTTTGTTCCTACACCCATTGAGACCTAATACTAATATATATATATATATATATATATATATATATATATATATATATATATATATATATATATATATATATATATATACACACACACATTAAAACATTGCTCTCTAACATTTTTCGGATAAATTCTTCTGGAAAAATGAACTGACCCATTAATTGTTCAGCACCTTTGGAATGTTTATTGGCCTTATTGTGAACACCGTTCGTTCCTCTTCAGCCTTATGGGCTTAACTTTGTAGGCTACAATGAATTTAGATTATCTGATTGTTGTGATCATATAATGTGTGTGTGCCTGTGTGTGTTTTTAAAATGAGTGGACCTTTTCATCTGAAACCATGTCATTCTACTGCACCATACCTTTTAAACTGGACTGAATAAAAATGAAGATACACTGAAAAGGCTTTTTGATATGTGATGACTAGCATCATGGTAATTGATGTTAGACATGTGCCAGCACATTTTTTTTAACTTCAAAAAATCAATAAATGACTTCATAAAATTATGGCAGTTTGATATAGTCCCTTTGAAAAATGAAATCTTTCCATTCTACCTCTAAACAAGATTTAATGTGTGATAGAAAAAAAGGGACTGACAAAAGGCACTCCAGCTCCCAATATACTGTACCATACTGGGATGAGTCAGAGTTAAAACTACTAAAGTAGAAGTTTAGTCTAGCTTGAATAGCTCAAATATGAAAAAGAAAATATCAGTACAAAGTGTAAAGAGCTCAGTGTATGGCTTGTAGTGACTGTAGATTTCATCAAGCCATTGAATTACATGATTGGTTAAATTATCATGTTACTTCCCATTTCAAGAAGATGCTATATTGTGTCGATACAATCAAGTATAGAAAGCATTAAAAAGCCAAGAGCTTTGCTCAAGTTATTATTTCTATATATGCTGCGCTCTATACGCAAATGAGAAAAAAATGTCAAATCTAGAACCCTTTAGAGGTCTTTAGTTTCAGAATCATTTTATTCGCCATATACATTTACATGTATTAGGTATTTTTCTTGGTGTTTGGTTATAACACGATACATTGAACACACACATCACAGACAACACAACACAATTACCATCCTAATATACAAATATTGCACCTTAAGCGGAAATGGTAGGCTGAGTTGTAATTTACATTATAATGGAGGTAGAAATACAGTGCTGTGAAAAAGTATTTGCCCCATCCTGATTTATTTTGTTTTTGTCTATATTTCATACTAAATTCTTTCAGAAATGAAAACAAAATCTAAGATAAAACAAAAGCAACCTGAGTAAACACAAAATACAGTTTTTAAATGATAATGTTATTTATTGAAGCAAAAAAAGTTATCCAATACCAACTGGGCCTGTGTTACTAATTTCCTAAATCTATGCAACCAGGCAAGATTACTGCAAACCCTGTTCAATCAAATCAGCACTTAAATATAACTTTTTCAACAGTTTTTTTGTTACCCAGTAACACACTATGCCAAAATTGAAACAAATTCTAGGAATGATGAGGAAGAAGGTGATTGATATGCATCAGTATGGGAAGGGTTTCAAAGATATTTCAAAGGCTCTAGGACTCCAAAGGACCACAGTGAGAGCAATTATCTCCAAATGGAAAAACTCTGCACAGCAGTGAACCTTCCCAGAAATGGCCAACCTTCCAAAATTCCTCCAAGAGCACAGCAACTATTCATCCAGCAAGTCACAAAAGAGCCAGAGACAATATCAAATGACCTACAGGCCTCTCTTGTAATAAATAAAGGTCACTGTTTATGACTCCACTATTAGAAAGACACAAGGCAAAAATGGCATCCATGGAAGAGTGGCGAGGTGAAAACCACTGCTAACCCAGAACATTTAGGCTCGTCTGAATTTTGCCAAAACACACATTGATGATTCTAAAACCTTTTGGGAGAATGTTCTGTGGACCCATGAATCGAATGTGGAACTGTTTGGAAGACAGGGGTCCCGTTACATCTGACGTAAACCAAACACAGAATTCCACAAAAAGAACATCATACCTATGGTCAAGCATGGTGGTGGCAGTGTGATGGTGTGGGGATGCTTTGCTGCTTCAGGGCCTGGGCAACTTGCAATAATTGAGGGAAACATGAATTCTGCTCTCTACCAGAAAATCCTAAAGGAGAATGTCCAGTCTTCATTCCGTAAGTTGAATCTCAAATGCAACTGGATTATGCAGCAAGACAATGATCCAAAGCATAGAAGTAAATCCTAGTCCTAGAAGTAAGTGAAAGACTGATCTCCAGTTATTGGAAGCGTTTGGTTGAAGCTAATGCTGCTAAAGCTGGCATAACCAGATTTTAATTTAAAGATGCAATTAGTTTTTCCACATTGGTGGATAACTTATTTTGCTTCAATAAAATAAATAAATAAAAACTATTGTGTGTTTACTCAGGTTGCCTTTGTTTTGTATTTCATTTGAAGACCTAAAACTGTTTAGTATGATATATACACAAAAACAGAAGAAATCAAATACTTTTTCACAGCACTGTATTTGGTTAAAGGCTCAACCCTACAACAGAGTGCTTCCCTGTTAGAGGGATTCAAGTAGAACACCTTTATGAAGCTAAAAATCCTAAACTATTCAAAGAACCCCTAAGGAACCTCTTTTACGAATGTTCAAGTGAGCAGCTATGATTGAAAGGTTTCATCATAACCACTTCTCAGTATAAATAAATAGTTGATTAAAGATTGATAAGAACAATAAGGGGTGTACATGTTTTCTTTTTTTTTTGTTGTTGTCATTTTCATTAATTTCATGGCTTCACCTAAAAACAAGTCCAGAATCGGTCCAGCATACGGATTTGAGCAATCAGGCTAAGGATGGAATATTCAGGAGTGAATATTGGGAGATTTATTGAAAGTTTGAATATAACGTGTACGAAGAGTGAGATAACTTTTCTTTATCACTATTTTATGCCTTTGTCTTGTAACTGAAGAACATTGTGGTGTCTGTTTAGTTCAAATATACAGATAAACAGGTTTAAATTATGTAATGTTGTAGATGTTTAGACATTTAGACATATGCTTTGTTCAAATTAGCATTTATTTTGAAATTGATATGAAATATAAATGTATTATGCCTAGTACTAGATTATTTTTTAGAACTTTCATGTTTGAAATGTTCCACAGTTAGATCATTTTGTTTAACTCATGTAATCATATAAGCATTTGAACAAATAGTAGACTGCTTCTGAAAGTTCCTGGTCTTTAAAACAGGTAAGGTCTCCTTCACATGCCTCACATTTGACAGGTTGCTCAGTTGAATCTGCTCTCTTCCTTGTACATGGAGGCTCGGCTGTGGCCTCTTCATCAAATATACGGTTTTCATTACAATACTCTTCCCTCTTCCTCTTTCCTTGTGTCTGCAACTTAGCATCAATTTGTATATCCATGGCCATAACAGGGCTGGCAGGATCATCCTCATCAGGCTCCTGTGAGATGAATGGTCACTCCTGTATCTCAGTGTAAGGTCCCTCTTCTTCACTGCTGTAATCAGTGATCTCTGGAGAACTCTAACACTCCTCTGAGCTGAATAGTGACTTGTCCACATCACTGCTGACCTTAAGACACTTGCACGTTCAACACTTGCATGTTCTTATACAATTCATTGGGAGGTTCTTTTGTCTCTTTCAATAAAAACAAGTTTATTAGAATAACAGGTTCTTACTATTACACTGTAAATGTAATGTTGCTTTTGCACTGTTAACTTTATTTACCATCTCACATAATGACACCATTTGGAGTGTAGATGCAGTTAGATTCAGTCTCCATATTGGGGTAGACATTAGCCTCCTCATCACTGTTATATTCAGTGACCTCTGGAGAGCACTCACAGTCCTGTGTGGTGAGTAGTGGCTCTATGATGTCAATGTTGGGATCATGTTCCTCATCATGGTTGACCATCTTTCAGTGCTTGGATGTCCTCATACAAGGCATTGGGAGGTTCTTTTGCCTCTGTCAGTAAAATGGGTTTATTACAATAATATAATATTATTTTAGTTTAGAGTCTCTGTTGCTGCTGCATTGTTAACTCTATTTACTGTATGGAGTGTATATTATGTCAGTTGCAGTCACTGTACTGGAGATTTTTTAATAATGAGATAGGGCAGTAGGAGCAAAATAAACCCCTTGGTGTTCCAGTTCATCCCAAACATGTTCAGTGGGGTTGCGGTCAAGGCTCTGTGCAAGCCACTCGAGTTCTTCCACACCGACCTTGGCAAACCATGTCTTTATGGAGCTCACTTTGTGCATTGTCATGCTGGAACAGGTATGGGCCTCTTAGTTCCAGTGAAGGAAAATGGTAATGCTACAGCATACAAACACATCCTATACAATTGCATGCTTCCAACTTTGTGGTAACAAGTCTGGGGAAGAACGACATATAGGTGTGATGGTCATGTGTTTACAAACTTGTTTGGCCATATAGTGTTTCACTGAGTATTAGAGAAATAGGCTTAAATAGTCCTCCCACTCACTAGGTGGCGCCTTCATTTCATCAAGTTTATTTTAACAGTCGGCGCAGTGAGTAACGAGGTAGCGGATGGCGGCATGGCGTCTTCCTATTATCATGAAATGCACGAGAATTTCAAAAACAACAGCAAAAGTCGTGAGTTTCCGGCACATAGTGCGAAAGTTCACTCTGTCGCCTGGAGCTGTGATGGAAAAAGACTGGCTTCAGGTTCATTCGACAAAACTGCTAGTGTTTTTGTCCTCGAAAAAGACCGCCTGGTAGGTGCAAGTGTTCCTCGCTAGCTGTGCTTTCCGTATTCCTGTACTAAACAGTATACAAGATAGTACATTACACTATTTTATCCTGTAGTTTAATGTAGTACAGTAGTATAAGAGTTTATATAAGCTACCTCATTTCTCAATTAGAACAAGAGGCAATAATAAAACAGTAATACTAGTCACTTCAACTAATGGTTGCTTGTCATTTCTAGCCACGTACTCAAATTGAACTAGGATTTGTTGCTAATCAGTGACGTCTTGACATATCTGCTGTGTTTGCTAACATAGGCTTAAGCCCATAGGTTATTTATTCATATAGTGTATTTTCTTTTTCTTAAATTTATTAGGCGTTATTTATTGGATGACAGAAATGACTGCTGGGTTACTGTTTGTCATAGTTTCAGGACTTTAACTGTTCTTCTACTCAACACAGGTGAAGGAGAATAACTACAGAGGACATGGAGACAGTGTTGATCAGCTGTGTTGGCACCCAACCAACCCAGATCTGTTTGTCACTGCATCTGGAGACAAAACCATCCGGATCTGGGACGTCCGCACTACTAAATGCATGGCCACGGTCAGCACGAAAGGTAAAGCTCTTACACCTACGGCCACTTTTGCTAGCTGTGAATAAAGTCAGGAATAAAACACAGCAGGGCATGATGTTATAGGAATACCATCAAAGACTAAGTTGTGGGATGTATTACCACAAAAAGTTGATTATTCTCAAATAATAGCGTAACAGTCATCCTTCATCTCTTTAGTTGCATTTTAGTATCTTCATCTATATTTTATATACATATGTTTTATCATCTATTGTTAATCTGTTTTATATGGTGGCCACCAGGGGCCAATGCACTGCGAATGCAGAAAACGAATGCAGAAGAAATGAATGCAAATGCAGAGAAAACATGCAAAATCACCTCAGCATTTGCATGCATTTCTCTGGATTTGCATATGTTTTCTGCTTTTGCAGTGTGCTGGCTTCTGACGGCCACCGTAGTTTTATTTCCCACCTCATAACTATATAACTCATAACTATTTCCAATTTCTTTTTATCATAGCCTTTTCAAATGGAGCCCTATATCTGTGCATTAACTAATGGAGAATATGTGATGGTGTCGATCACTCAGTTCTTGTTAGAAAAATTTTTTGTATTTTTTTTTTGATGTGCTGTAATATTTAGGAGAGAACATTAACATATGTTGGAGTCCTGATGGTCAGACCATCGCTGTTGGGAATAAGGATGATGTGGTGACTTTCATTGATGCAAAGACTCACCGTCCACGTGCTGAAGAGCAGTTCAAGTTTGAGGTCAACGAGATTTCCTGGAACAATGACAATGATATGTTCTTTTTGACAAACGGCAATGGCTGCATCAACATTTTGAGGTAACTGTAAAGTGCTCTGTGGTAAGAAATGGAACACAGCATTTAGTCAGTTTGACTCAGTTCATGCGTTTACATCTTGGATGCAGATGTAAATTTGCCAGGTGCAGTCAGATCTAAACCTGCTCTCAGATGGCACCTGGTCTGAGACTGTTTAATTATAGTGAGAACAAATCTCTTGCAGGAAGTGAAGCAAATCTGCAATGTATTATAGGTTTTATGTGTTTTTTTGCAAGAAAACAAACTGAATGCCAGAGGACAGACTTGCTGTGCTGCAGTAGCATAGTGTAGTCTGTTTCTCTCTGCCAAAGGCCACTATGAATTCTGGATTGAGGTTCACAAATCTGTTAAATTATTAATTATTATTTGTAAATTATTTATATGCACCGATCAGCCATAACATTAAAACCACCTGCCTAATATTGTGCTGCCAAAACAGCTTTTGGTAGGTACTAACCACTGCATACCAGGAACACCCCAGAAGACCTGGTGTTTTGGAGATGCTCTGACCAGTCGTGTAGCCATCACAATTTGGCCCTTGTCAAAGTTGCTCAGATCCTTACGCTTGTCCATTTTTCCTGCTTCCAACACATCAACTTCAAGAACTGACTTCACTTGCTGCTTAATATATCCCACCACTTGACAGGTGCCACCGTAACGTGATAATCAGTGTTGCTCACTTGACTGTAAGTGGTTTAATTGTTTTTGGCTGATCGGTATATATTTTTAGTTGATTTAGTTTTCTTCTGTGATTTCGGCACATGCCTGCAAATCAAAAACCACCAAAAGCACCAGTTTCACTCTGACTAATAGGACAGAAAGCACCCTTAGACAGTATTTGCTGATTGCATTGCCTTCTCTACACACAAAAGCATTGGGGAGTTTCTATGTAAATAAGACCATAAATGCATTCTGTTATCATTTAAGCAATTTACAGATTTTCGTTGGTGTACTTATGCTTTCCACATCTGCTTTGTGATTGATTTCTGTTCCAGCTATCCTGAACTGAAGCTTATCCAGTCAATTAATGCCCATCCATCCAACTGTATCTGCATCAAATTTGATCCCACTGGAAAATATTTTGCTACTGGAAGTGCAGATGCCCTGGTTAGTCTGTGGGATGTCGAGGAGCTGGTGTGTGTTCGCTGTTTCTCTAGGTAAAGAGATTTTAAGGCAGTTATTCAATTTGTTGATATTTATTGTATTTTCATAGCCAAAAGAAATAATACATGCATGTAAATGTATTAATGTAGAGTAACTTTTCCTTGTATTGACTGGATGTCATACAGGTTAGACTGGCCAGTGAGAACCCTAAGTTTCAGTCATGATGGCAAAATGTTGGCGTCAGCCTCTGAAGATCACTTTATTGACATTGCTGAAGTAGAGACAGGTAAACAGCTTTTTTTCCCCTGTATAATGTAGTTGGTTTGACTGTCATTACCCACTGACTTTCCATTTTTTACAACTCAGCTGTTTAAATTTTCTTCTATATTACTTTTCGTTTTAAGCTCAGGTTTCAGTATTCACAGTATTCAAACTTTATCTGACGTTCATTCTGATGTATTTATGTGCAGGGGAGAAGCTTTGGGAAGTGCAGTGCGAGTCTCCAACCTTCACTGTAGCCTGGCACCCAAAAAGGCCACTGCTGGCCTATGCCTGTGATGATAAGGAGGGCAAATACGACAGCAATCGGGAGGCAGGGACTGTGAAACTCTTTGGCCTTCCTAATGACTCTTAAAGGGCTAAATTAAACATGGACATGAGTTTGTAACTCTTAAACCATCTGCTGTTATTCTGCATTTCTCTTCATGCCCATTGCCGTTTTAAGAGGAGGAGATAATCCTTACTCATGAACTGTTTTCTAATATATCTTCGTTTTTCGGTCATCACAGGTGCTTTCTCTTGTAGTGCTTGTGTTATATGTCTGACAGCAACTTTGAAAATCTGTAAATATGAATGTTGTGGTTTATACATAAACTGATATTGTCAGTAATGGAATTTATTTTACAGGCCTGTGTGTGTATTTTGTCATATTTTCACAAATAATTGTGAAATGTCTGTTGCAGATTATAGGATATCATTTTGGAAAACAGACACTAGAGGGCATAATGGCCATTTCCACAGTAGCACATACTTGCTGTATGTTTTCCCACTGCAGGCATTCCACTGTTTTTGTATTGTGTTCTATTAAACATTTCTTATAATTTTGTTAATTTTGTTATCATATAGAGAGACATGTATCAGTTGCTGAAGTAATGTACTTTCACTCTATTCTCAGTTTCTCTGTGTATATATCAGTCACTAGGATATTTACTCATCAGATATGTATTGTGAATACAAAAAACTAAACATCAGTACTCAGTGTGAGGTACACCAGTTCTGAAAAAAAAAGATCAAATCAAGCACCTTATAGGGTTCTTCATCTTGCCTCTATGAAAGAACCCTTAGTTTCTGTGTAGAACCCTGCAGCAATGGGTTTCCATTTCATCAATGGTTCAAAGTGGAAACCCTTAAAGTTATTGCTGTTGATCCTGAATGGAAGACCCTTGCATCCATTAGTCATGTATGCTCTTAGATGGGTCCTGTTCTGTGAATTATGTACACCCCATAGTTTGGGCTTCCATATACAGTATGCTTCATAAGTGTCTGTGAAAACTGCCTTTTTGCTAGCGATTATGTAAGCAAAGGCGTGGGAGTACAGAGCACATGCTCTGGCTGTAAGCTTGCCTTGTATGTGTTGGTTAGATGACTCTAGTGTGACATTGTGTTTGAACCCATAAGTTGTGCCCAAGGTCATATAAAATTGGTAAATTAAATTAATTGACCTTTAAGAGTTCCATGAAGGCAAACCTGGATAGCATTCCTTGTTGTGCCCAGTACTATTTAGAGCAGACAATGATCTGATGATCCTTAAACCAACTCTCTAAAGACTTGTCTAAACAGAACCTGGCCCACTGGTGGTGGACATTATCGCAGTGTCCTATAGACGGATTACTTACCTTACTGTGACATTCAACTGTAAGAGAGCATTTACTTCATGGGCTTTACCTGGAGGTTTGCTGTACAAGGAAGTCTGTGCTGCTGCTATCTGGGCATCACCGTCCCTGATTCTACAGGGTTAACATCATCCCTTCCAGTGGCATGAATGCAGCGGGCATCTGTGAACACGTTTCCGGTTAGTCCTGTGTAGGTTTGTCATGATATAATGGCATGCATTATCCAGGTAATTCTCACTGCTCCTAGCAATTAGGAGGGGCAAAATAGAATGCTAGTTACACATTCGGAACCAGCGCCAAGATGATTTTAAGGAAAGAAAGCTGCATGAAAACTTTGACACCAATGAAAACAGAACCACATTTACATACAGTACTGTGCAAAAGCTTTATGACTTCTACATTATCAAGTCAGTACAAAAAACATTTTAGATTCCTAAACATTAGTTTTCTAGCACAAAATTAAATGTTGCGTAAAAAAATGTTTGTATGTCATTAAAGAAAGCAGCATATTACGTAAGACACCACTTTTCAGACAAAAAACACAATGAAGGCTGCTGGGTTTTGCTGCAAAAATAAGAAGCAAGTGCGAAAGTCAAAGTCTCCAGAAGAACTGTGACTGGTTCTGCAAGATGATCAATAAAACTTACCAGCTCATTTCCTTATAAAACTGCACAAATTGTACCGGAGACTACAATTTTTAATTTTTTTTGTCACACCAAATATTGACTTTGTTTCATTTACTACTGTTTACTGCTCTTTATGGTATTTTTAAATGTAGAAACATTTAATTTCATTATTTTGAAGGCATCTTTGGTCTACAGTATTTCTTTGCATGTGCCTAAAACTTTTGCACACTGCTTTATGTCATTAGCGATAGCAAATTGCGTGTTTCTAAATTTCAATATTGTGCGAGTGTGTTTGAGTTCCATCCAGGGTGTTCTCCATCTAGTGTTCTCATGTTCTCACTGAACACCTTTAGGATGAACTGGAACGCTGACTGCACTCCAGGCCTCCTCATCCGACATCAGTGTCTAACCTCACTAATGTTCTTGTGGTTGAATGAGCAAATCCCCACGGCCACATGTGGAAAGTCTTCCCAGAAGACTTGGAGGTTATCCACTGGAGGTTATTGTAACAGCAAATCGGACTAAATCTGTAATAGCATGTTCAGAAAGCACATATCGGTGTGATGGTTAGGTGTCCACAAACTTTTGGCCTTTTAGTGTGTCTTGCATCAAGAGCCATGATGCCCAAAAAAAAAAAATGTAACTCAAGGTTCTCCTACACTCACATCTCCTTGGAGCCACATTCATCCACTTAAAAACATTATACTTTGAAATTAGTGCTACTTCACAAGTTTAAAATCAGTGTTTAAATGTTTAGTTTCACTGGCTGTTTAACAGTATACAAGGTGTACTCAATCAGATATATTACAAAAAAATGTGCTGTTAGATGGGCTGCTAATTTGGCATTGTTATTATTTCATCTGGATTTGTGAGTTTGAATGGATCGTTTAGGCCTGCTAGGAAAGCAAAAGACATTCGGCAGCTGTGCCACTTATCTGGTACTAGGAAACTGCTGCTACTGCAATGTGGCTTCTCCTCTACTCATTGCCTCTTATTACATGCTGAGGTCAACAGTCGCTGTGCTCAAGTTGTGCCATGCATTAAATAAGAGTGCAGTAGAGGGTTACCATTGATTAAGTAAACATCGGTTGCCTGTAGACTTAGAGTCTCCAGTCACTGGGGAATGAGGCACAAAGTGAGATTAGACACAGGCGTGTAGTTAATCTTCTTCAGTGGTGACAGACTTTCCCAGCATGAGCGCCGTGTGTCCACGCAAGCTGGTGGCAGCTGTCCTCACCCCATTCTCCAGTGACTCAGCCCTGCAGGCTCCAGGATGTCTCACTTCTTCACTTCCTACACATCGCAGGGAGCTACAAGCACCTTCTGAATACACCTTAATTACGCTCAATTTAGCAAGAGCCATATCGCTTGTCTTGTCCAGGTGAGCATAGGAGGGTTGGAAAATGTGCCTTTTTTTGTTCCTCCTGCCTGGTTAATTGCATAAATATTATTATTATAATGTAAAGTTGAGATATTAAGATAAGATATATCTTATATGTTTTATACAGCAGGTTTATATAATACCATGAATGATGTGCTCAGAGACATTTTAAAAGGACATAACCATAAGCCAAGAAAAAAAAATAACCCTATACTAAATTCTAAGGATTTTATGAGTTTTATAGTTTTGTATGCAATATAGACCAGAGCTTAGAGCTTTCCAGTGTGCAAGAATGGTGGAACAAGAAAATGAGAAGGACATGTCTCCTGGAGAAATGGATGTAAATATAGACCAGTGCTTAGAGCTTGTCAGTGTGCAAGTGTGGTGGACAATGTCTTAGAGAAATTCAAGGGCATTTGAATGTAACCATAGACTTGAGGCTCAATACAAAATGTTCTCCATTTGACATCCTCTGTTTCCCCTCTGTCAGCTCCAGATTGATGTTGCAGTTATGCATTAGGGGCTGGTATGCTTTGTAAGTGATATCATATTGCAGGGCAATTTCATTATTTTTTTTCATACCATCTGTAAGCATCTTAGTGTGATTCCATATCTGATGTAAATGTTTCTGTCAGGGTCATCAGGAAGGGCAGCCTGTCCAACTGGTTTGTTGTGTGTGCGTGTATGCGTGTGCACTGTGTCTCATAGACAAATCAATTTCTGAATTGCTACATGGCAAAAGGCTTTAGGATTGACTTGGTTTCTTTTGAGCACCTTTGCCTCATCGCATCTCTTACAGAGGGATGTAAATGTTCACTGGAAATGGAAAAAGAATAGAAGAATGCCAACAAATAATCAGGAAAATATTTACTTGGTGCTGTACATAAAGTTATTTCTCTCACTTCCTACCAAATATTCTGCATCACCAAAACAAGCTTTCTTTTTCACTCATGAAATCTGATCACTGATAAGGCCTGGTCTCATATACAAATAAAACAAGATTAGATCTGCCTGGATACCCATAACAGAATTCATAAAGGTCTGATGTTGCTAATCTAAATGGAATCTTTGGATAGAGGAAGATACATCATGGAGTGTTTTAAATCATGTTGCTTTCCAGGCACCAGTCAGCTACAAGATGAGCCCTAAATAGACCAGCTTAGGATCAGGAACAGAGGTATAAGGTATAAGGTAAATTTGTTATGTACTAAAAAAAAATCAATACATTTCTAGACCTTTTAACATATACTTAGAAAATGTCAAATGTATCGTCTATTTTCTCATGTAATTTTACATATCGACTCTTTAATTTTTAAAAAAAAAAAATCCTATCACAATGTACATCAACTGGTTATATAGTCTTTTAACAAAAACAATTGCTCCCTTCTTTAATTATTGCTAATAAAGAAGTTTATCACTCGCTTCATCTCAAACATTTTCGTTTATTCATTTTCTTTCCTTTGTTGCTTCCAAACAGACTGTCAGTTCCTGTTATAGCTTTAATGAGTTACTTTCACTCTTAACAATTTGTCTTTTTTTTTTTTTTACTCAGGCTGGGTTTGAAACAAACCACTTTTGACATGCAATTTCTGTCCATATTTTCTGTCTAGAAAGCTCTTAATTTGTAAAGATTTTATTTTTTCCAAACCTTGGATCATAGTTTAATTATATTTGTCCTCACTAGCAAAAACAGTTGCGGTTACTGTTCACTTTTAGCTACTTTCATTAAAGATCATGATCTGATAATACATGTGTAGAATTTCTCCTGTGCAGATGTTTGAACAACACGGTCTTTAAAAAACTAAAACTACTAGTTCTAATAATAATAATAATCATGCAATTTGCAGCTACTGGATTCTGTTCTAAAAACTGACATTTTTCATTATAATACATTTTAGTCCTGAGGTTATAATGCATAATAAGACAATGTACAAAAGTATAAAGTATTCAAAGACAATTTTAACAAATGTTCAACACAGAAATGTTTTTAAAAATCCATTTTATTTGTCTATGATCCTTCCAAAAAGGCTAAGTTCAACTTTTAAATTTTGTTAATGACAATTGTACAGTGATTTGGTTTCAGAGATGTGGACTGTGACATGCAATCAAATAAATATTCCATCTCACACTATACATTTCCAATATATACACACACACCCTGCATCAAAAAATTACTTTTTTCCTTCTTTTATATTTAAATCAATACCTTTCAACTTTATCATTATCTTGCACAATAAAAAATAATATATACAGTAGCACACCAAGAGGTGATTCAGCATAAATGAACGAAAGAAAGTGACATCGTCGTAGTTATTAGTCTTTTTGGCAGACCACCATCTTTAAAAAAAAACATCTAAAAAAAAATTCATGCCCATTTATATATTTGTTTGTTTGTTTGTTTGTTTAATATCTTATCAGGAATACTGCCTCACACTGTTGTTTAGCAGTTTTGTATTTAGCTGTTGGCTGCAATAATTGTAATGTTTTTGGATACAGCAGTTGCTGTCGGTATCCCCACATTGTAAAGGTTTAAAGGTGGCAGTGTTAATGCAGATAAAAAAAAAAGTTTCTACATGCAAGAAAGAATTTCTGTCCAATAAGAAAATGCATTAATTAAAAAATTTTTTTTTTAAATAAATGCACAACATTTTAAGAGAAAGTACACTAAAATATTTTTATTTGACATGATAAAGTTGAAAGTTTAGCTATATTATATAGAATAATTGATTAGCTTACTAACCCCAGCAGTAATACCCTTTATGTGTAAGACTAAATCATCAAGCAGTAAACATTAACACATGTAGTCTATTCACACGTCACATGTTCAGTTACATTTTGTATAATTGCTTTTTCCAGAAAGAACATTCCAAGGTTTAAATGTGAAAAATGTTGTACTCTTCATAAGAAATACAGTATGTAGCAACAGATTTTGAGAAATAATATTATTCCCCTGATTTAAGTTTTTTAGGTCCCTGACAACAGAAACTGATTAAATTATTCAACACCTGAATCTATACTCACTCTTTAACTCAGAAATACCATCACAAAACCATGAGCAATACAAATGTGTGTAAGATAATGATCAATTTATGTTTTATAGTACTATTCTTTTAAGCATGTATCATGAAGAGCAGTTAGAAAAGACCAGAGGTTATATAGCCAGAAGTTCAATCATCTTATTAATCCCACTTAAATTAATTCTGTAATTTTTTTTAGCTTCTACCTGAAATAAAGTAATTTAAGTAACATTCACCAAAAGGGTTATTTTATATATATATATATATATATATATATATATATATATATATATATATATATATTTTTTTTTTTTTCATTTTCATCTACATCATCTACTATTTCATACATATTTCAAGAAAATGTATTAATGGACTAAATAAAAGTTTCAGAATGCAGAGTCAGGAAACTGAGACAAATGTTTCAACCCTGCTGTAAACGCAGTCTAATTTTCCTCTTTAAAATGAATTTGTTTGCTGAAGTGGCAACAAAAACATGAAAGAGAAATGTGTGTATAAGTGTGGTTTTGATAGCCCTTAGCACAGGTGGTTTCTATGCAGTTTGCCTTGGACAGAGACGAGAGCCAATAGACACAAACATAATTTCCACATATCACATTTAGTAAGCACGGTAAGGCTTAAATGTGAAGTGAAAGCACACATGAAGTTAAGTAACTGTCTACTTCAGACATGAAACGATGAAGCGAAAAACAAAAAAATGCTCTCACTACCAGAAATTAAACAAGCTGTAAGTGCCAAACTTTTTAACACAGGAAGATCAAATTCTATTCGTGATATCTAAAATGTAGAAGCACAAATTTACGTATCCAGCCCTTTTACCCAGTTGATTTAGAATGGAATGGTTTTTTTTTTTAAATAGAAAAATGGCAGTTTTTCTATAGAAATTATTATAATTAATTATATTATAATTATATAATTACAAACAAGTTAGATGTGTTCAGTCTGGAGTGAGCAAAACAATCATCAGAATAATTTATAGATATGTAATATACACTCTTAGAAAAAAGAGTACTAAACTGTACACTGTTGCTGAGGTGGTACACTCAAGGGTACACTTTTTATACCATTAGTGTGTATCTTTTACCTAGACAGCTGCATATAGTGTACCTTAAAAGCTTTTCTATAAAAACTAATTACGCTCCCTTTTTGTACCTTAAATCATTATTAAAAGTACAATATATCCACATTTCCAGGTGAAAGATGCACATTAAAGGTACTGAAGATGTGAGGGTACTACCCCAGTGACAAGGAAAGGTACAGTTCTACGTGTACAGTACTATTTTTCAAAAGGTACAGTACTAATTTTTCAAAGAGTGTATAGTTAAAAAAAAAAAAAAAAAAAAGAAGTATATTTTACTCTGAACCATGTACTCTAAATCTCATACACTGGCCTAAATACAGGATTAATTTCTGTTCTAACAGAAGAACAAGATTACTCTTAAATCTAATGAGCAGCTTCTGTTGCAGGGACGTTTATATATAAACAGCACTGAACCTAGTGTTTTGGTATCAGACAGCATGCAAGTCAGACATTGTGCTGTCTCTGAGACAATGAGACTTGTGCACATTCAATTATGAAACACCTACAGCATCAACAGTACATGAACTAACAACATGTCATACATTATAGACGAGCACAGACACATATACACATTCACATAGAGAAAGTCGTAGTACATACAGTAGACATTAACAATGGCTTTTAGTACGTTATCGTTTTAGAAATGTTTGCATATATACCTAGGTATATACACAGTTTCACATACATGATGTCAGAGATTACACATAAGAACGGTGGATACACAAAGCATCCATAAACTTCTACAATTTTACAGGAAATGAATGCATGACTGAAAATTGTTCACCTACATATTTTAATTAATTATTGCAGTCTAAACAATATGGCTTTAACTAGTGAAAAAACATTCAGCACTAGAAAAAAAGTTCACTCTATCTTTCTACCTATTCAAAATAGAAAACCCACCTGCTGGATTTAAAACTACTGTCAATATTTACTTCTAATATGTTTTGAAGCAACTCTGCCAATTTAATGAGTGGCTCAGGGAGTTTTGTAAATTGGGTTTAAATACTCTCAGTAAATCTATGGCTATAACTATAACTACCGTCCTTGCCTGACTAACAATAGTTAAAGGTTTTAGTACATTATCCTTTATGCATTGCTCAGCCCAGGCTTTGACCTGATGAGTATTTTTTTAAAATCCTTTGTCAATATTAGATGAGTACTCATGTATATACACCCGCTCAAAATGTCTCCTTATAAAAGTCTGTATTTTCTAAACAGTATGAAATGTTAAGAAAATGAAAAATCAAAATGTTTTACTTTATATTCAAATTATACCAGTTAACCATTTAAGTTTTTTAGCAAAGACTTTTTGCCATCTTCATAATGTATTTTATGTTAAAAATTACACAGTGGTTAAAATGTAAAAAAAAAAAAAAAGTTTCTTGTTAGATAGATTGGCTATAGCTCTGAGATAACTATAGCTATAAATAAATAGAAAGATAGCTATCTATCTATGGATATGGAAATTAAGATTACGTAGCATAAGATCTTGGCAGTATTAGACTATAATTGTCAGGGAGCTAGACTGTAGAATTATATCTCATTTCCATTGACTTTGTTTAATTGATTCTTCCCTTGAATTCTTATTTGAAGGCCAAATATGAAAACCAGACCTTGCTAGACTTGGACTTGTTTACAGAAATTTAGATTTTATTATTCTGTCTTTGGTCTATTGCATTTTGAATGCAAATCAAAGCATTTTCCTAGACACCTTCTGTCAGGATTTTTGAGTCCGGTCAAGGCTTGAATGAAAAACATTAACTAGCAGGCCTATTTCATACTTGAAGTTTTAATTTTGATGCCTTTTTACTTCGCTACAATGGTTGTATTTGATTGTCTTTTGGGGCAAAATTGATACCTTCAAATAAATCAATTGCTCATGTTTCGGAGAATCTAGCTCCCATCAGTGTAGTGCTTTTCCAGGCTGGATTACAAATACAAGTAATTATCATTTTATGCAACAAGTTTTACTTCATAGAAAAGATTTGGTCACTGAAATAACTGGTTGGCTAAAATGTGGCAGTGTTTTGTTTGTATTTTTTACCCAGTGCAGACCTATACATGCTTTCCTTTCCTAAACTCATGCTGGCAGGACTCATGTGCATATTACTTCTCTTTCAAATGTTAAACAATGACTATTACTTCTCTCACACATTAAAAGACAACTGTTTAAAAAAAAGGAAGAAGAGTATCCAAGAAATGACAAATAGTCTTTGAGCATTCATGTTGTCTAGAATGGCATTATAGACACAATCATGTTCTCTCTTAGGCCTAAATATGGCAACACCAAACCCAAATAATTGACCACTTGTTACATGTTGTTCTTAATAATTCGAGATCTGTCATTCAAGAGAAAGAAATCTTTTTCAGTCCTGTCTTTACAAGAACACCCCCTCCCCCCCCCCCAAAAAAAAACCTTCAACTAAAATGTGTAGAAAGTCATCTGAAGGCATCATGCTTAAATTGCTGTTTTTTGTTTGTTTGTTTTTTTGTTTTGTCTTTTAATTGCCCTCTCAGCTTTTACTACAAGTGTTGTGGGGGGAACAAACTAGCTACACACACACAAACACACCTCATCCCAGTGCCAGAGTTCTCTAGTGTCAACCGCATGGAATGTATTCCTGCTGTTTCCTTTATAATGAATCCCGATGGCCCACAGTTTGCAGAGTATGAAGCCATGGTTGTGCATATAAGTTAACCAATAGAAAAAAATCTTTAATGTATAAACAATTTGAACCTGAATGGCAGTGACAAAACCAACTTTGTAGGGGAATGGATTGTTTTTATCACTAGAAATAACTACTAAGACTTTGTCGAGGCAGTGAAAAGCCTTCCACAGTTTGGCAAGATCCCCCGTCTCAAACTACATACCTTCCCTGCAAAAGTAAACCTCCCAGCAGCCCCCAAATACAGTCTCATGTCCATTACTTTTTAAACATGTCCTGAAGAGGTCCAGGCAAATATTTCAGGACCGTGTCTAAAATGCTCTCCTCGTCATCGTCGTCATCATCCCCGCACCCTGCAGGAATGGGCTTTTTTGGGCGAGTTAGTGAGCCTTCACAGGCCTGCTCCATGGCTGCTTTCTCCTCAGCTTCCTTCTCCTCCTTCTTCTTCAGTCCATACTATATAATCATAAAGGATTCATGGAGTAAATCTTGCTTTAGTTTGTATAAATGCTTGTTGAATGTTTTTTAAAGTATATTAGAGCATTGTGGTTTTCAAAAAATGACCAACAGCACATTTTTATGATTGAAATATTCCTGGAAAAATTTTTACATTGTGTAAAAAAACCCAACACATTTTAAATCACATTAAATGCCTGCACTTGGAAAGAAACAAATAGAATAACAGGTGCTTTAGCATTGTTCCGTGTCACAGTCATTTCCAACATGGCAGAGTGCCACAGCTGAGTTCTTGAGGAAGCCCCTTAACCCTCAACTGCTCAATTATATGCTTGGATTTTATCCTGCCTCACTCGTAAGCAGCTTTGGATGAAAAGGTCTACTGTCTACCAATTGCCAGAAGCTGTATATCCTCTAACGAGGCTGATATTCAACTAATTCTAATTTACATTAAATATGCACCCTGTTCATTCAGAGCCCAATCTTTTAGAAACTTAACATAATTTACTTCTGATTTACTAAAAGAGATATAACATATGCATGGAGATTAAGAATTGCTGCATAAAGACTATGATGCTCATAATGAACATCCTTTCAACACTCTTGGCACTGTTTTGACTTTATAGTATACAGTTGTATAAGAGTAATGATTTATAATCAGGTGTCACCTAGAAGACAATGGATTCCCTTTTGAGTCCTCATGTTTTTTCAGGGAGTTTTTCCTTGATGCTGTCACCTCTGGCTTGCTCATTAGGGATCGCAATATAAATCTACATCCAGAGTTCTGTAAAGCTGCTTTGTGACAAAGTCTATTGTTAAAAGTGCTATGCAAATAAAATTTAATTTTAATTAATTGAATAATTTTCTGCGTGTCAGCACTAAAAAACTGAATAATTCCATCAAGGGCATTCATACGTGACACCATCTCAAATGGTTTTCTACCTATTTTGTAACAAAGTATCTAGATGTCACTGAAAAGCTATAGACATCAATGATGGGCTCAAAATGGAAATATAAATACGGGGATAGACTGCTGCAGAAATTCAGAGATAGAGATTACAGTTTTAATTAACTAAGAAAATATTATCCCCATACACATATTGAAACATAACAACATGACATGAATAGTGATTCCTGAGTCTGTGGTGTTCGATCAGTTTTTCACAGGTATTTGGAGAAAACAGGAAGCTCACCTTATCTCTGATGCTCTGTCTGACCTTTTCTCTCTCTGCCTCCATGCGAGCATGCTTAGCCTTCCTCTCCTCCTCTTGTTGTCGCAGTGCCTCCTGCCTCTCCTCTTCTTTTTTCTGGGCATCTGGGTCTTTTTCTTCTTCTCCACCTAACATTTTCCCCATGTCTTTGGTGGCCCCTGTAGAGAGCAGACAGTATCTGTGTTATTAGTGGTTTTTAATTGTTTATATATATATATATATATATATATATATATATATATATATATATATATATATATATATATATATATATATATATTTTTTTTTTTTTTGGGTAAATAAACATGTTATACATGGTAGATCAGTGAAGAGTTGATCCTGATACAGATACTGACTACTCCACCTATGCTGATCATTTTTCAGAACCTCTTACATGCCTGTCATATTATTCAGCTATTAATCTAAAAGCATATTATTCAGTAACTACAATGAATTAATCAGTGACTACAGTGAAACTAACAGAAATGTAGTCACAATTGTAAGGAATGTAAGTCTGATGTTAGGGGCCAAAAACCTTGTGTATTGTACATGTACTAACTGTCTTCTAAAAATTCTCTTTAAGGATAAATATATGTAGACATAGATGCTCTAAACCCAGTTGGCAGTATAGCGTGCTCTTGTTTTTATAATTTACAATAAATAAATAAATAATAAACCCAACTGAGAATTTGCAAAAGAAATTCTCAGCATAACCAAAGTAAGCTTAATAACTGTAAGCTTTACAAGACTTATTTTAGGTTTGATCACACTATTTAAGTGTCCTCTGCTTGCCTGTGAAAAGGCTGTTTCACTGTGTGTGATGCTGTGGTGTTCTCAGTGTGACACACTGGCTAAATGGATATTTCTGAGCCAAAATAAAGAAGCCAACAGGGCCACTGGAGAGATACATGCTTCTCCTCCCTCATAGCCATCTGTTTTACTTGTCTAAGTCTGCATTTGAGAGATAGCCGTTATCCACCCCCCACCCCCCTTTTAAAAGATATTGGTCAGGAGTGTGCTTTAGTGACTCACCTATTCATTAAGCCTCACATCACTAAATTCTATGCAGTTTGGGAAAAGCTCTAGAAAAATGTTTTTACGACTGATAATAAAATCTTACATTGACATCAAGTAATTTTATTTGCAGTTATTGAATAAAATGCTTTAAAATACAAGAATATAAAATCAACACCGCAATCATGCTTATTAGCCTACTAAAAGTTGTCTACTCTAAAACATCAAAATTACACCCAATATATTTCACATGCACTCCATGATCTAATACCACACTGCAACAAAAGTGCAATATACTGTAATACTTCTGACATGACACTAGATGTTTGCATTAATTATTAATGTGGCTAATGATCCTTTCTGTCACAGTGTGAGTGATTTATCTGAAAAACTGCAGAACAGCCATTAGGAACATGTGAGTGATGTTAATTGTATTAGCTGATGTATTATTCAGCTGTAATACATTACATCACATATATTAGATGAATATTTTCCTCAGTTTTATACGATATGGTTGAGAGAAAGCATTCTGAACTCCTACAGTTACAAGATAAAGAACAAATATATTCCGTATAAACCTATATGAGCCATTGCTTTATATAAGACACAGAAGGAACCTGAATATCTGTTTTGTGTGAATCCATGTGAACCTAATCAGCAACGGTAGAGTGTGACAGAATCTAATTAAGTGCTTCTTGCGGTCATTGACTTCATCTATTAAATCAATGGATAACTCATAGTTCCATAAGCAACTGGAACGACTATGCTTTTGAAATCTGAATACTCACTCTGCTATGTGCAAAAACCCATTTCAAATCAACTCTAAATTATAATGCACAGTCCTCTCCTGCCATTAATTATGTCCACAAGCCTCCCAGGGCATTCACTGGCAAAAGGACTCCCAGTGGAGGATTTAATTGGCAAACGTGTGTGCGATTAGGACATCTTGGTCTGACAGATTAGCGTTTAGCCATGGTCTAGCTGCGTGTAGAATCTCTAGAGTGTAGACAGTAAAAGGTCACTCTTAATTTCAGGACTGGCCTGCCCTCTCCCAGTCCCCACCACACACATACCCAGCTTCCTAAAAGATAATTGACTTGCCACCCCAGTGGTTGCCTTTTGGCTAACTGAATTTGAATGCATGAGCGTTTTGACATTCCACATGAAATCAAGGACATTACTGTTTTATTCACAACTAAATGGTGCAACAGAACAGAATACTGAGGTCTGACCTCTATAAAGGTCCACAGACAAGGTTTACTACTGAATCTTTTTTTTAAATTAATTTGCAGTTGTTTTTCATATTCTTATAAGGAATTTCTTCTACCAATTGAATACAACAGCTCTTCCACTAAGCATACAGGAAATACAGTATGTAGGCCATTTAATGTAGTCATGTCAAACAGAATGTTGTTACCATTACAAAAGACAAGAGTTCCTTTTCTATTAGACTCTGCATGGCTTTACATCAAAGCACTGAATGAATGAAAGGTTGGACTGTGAGGATGGAGGATGGGCGGGCAACCAATTCTGATGATTTATCATACAGCGTTGGTTGGAAATTCATACATCAGAGAAAAGCTCTTGTTCTAGATTATATTAAAAATCATCAAAGGAACATATTAATTTATTTAAGTTATTTTTCTGCAAAGTAAGAAACAGAGGCCACTTACAACCACCACTGTGACTACGTGTCTATAAAAAAATCCTTGTATTTTAAAATAGTAAGGAATTGTTACTGAAATGCATATTTTGTCTGTCATTGTCTTTGGAGTCATTTTTATCTGTCATTGAACTGGGTGTTCAAATCAGTTTATTTCTGAATATCGTTGACATTTTACATACTCTCACCAAAGCCAACTGTGCCTTAGTGGCAATAACACATCATGTAAATGGTGTTTAAAATTCAAATTCTGATGTTGTTAGTACAATCTATATTGCTGTTCACTGTAAGCTTAAAATGTTCAGTTTAAACTATACACAGATTAGCTCAAAGAAACAGAAACATTAAACATGGCGAAAAAGCTACAGATTTTATGTGTACCAACTGTAAAATATATTTTATATGTATTTACTTTAGGCTTGAAAAATGCACAGGACATTTTTTAAATTCAGAATACGAGAACTATAAATATACTACATAAATAACAACATCTCTTCTGTAAAACATTGCTTATTAGGTGTGTTTCTCTTTATCACTCACTACTAGACAGAGCAAAGTCCTGCCTCTGCGATAAAAGTTTACCTTTTAACACAATTATGGTCCTATTCCTACAATAAAAGCAACAGCAAAAGCCAGTGCTTTGATCTGAATCTGCAATGAGTTGAAAGCCGCAGTCCAACAGCACTCACACTGCAGTTAGTCAGAACAAATTAAGGGAAAAATTGCTATTTGTAGTGCTAAAACATTGGCAGATAAACACATTCAAGGCAGCAATTCAAGCTTAGTGCTTTCGTGTCTGAGACACAATACATAAAAGGTCATCATCTAATCACAATGGCTCTCAAGTGCCTGATACATCTGGGCCCATCCGAAGCCATTGGGAAATACATTATCTATAGTCATTTAGCTGATGAAACCAATGCAAGGAATTGATTTGAGGAGTTGACCTTTAAACAAAACCGGTCCTCTTAAATTTGAAAATCTATATCTCATACAAACAAATGGCTAAAATCACAACCTGTTTAAAGCATAGCCTTGTGTAGAATGAGAACCAATAAACTGCCATTCTACTAACTCGCATGGTCTTATTCATAAGCATGATCTGAAAATACTGTAGCTTGTTGCCTGAATGTAAACACATAAACACCTAACTATCTCTTTCTGTGACTTCAAAAAAAAAAAAAAAAAAAACGTTGTGAAGATAATAATCCTGCTTTTTTAGTTGGGAATTTCCAAAATAAAGACTAAATTAGTGGTTAAAAATGTTATTTACCTCCCAGTGCTTGCTTCATTACAAAATCCATGATGCACTTTTATCTGGTCTTGACAAAGCTAGAGAGAATAGTGCATGTAATCTATCTGTATTCCCAATTGCGTCAGGCCACTACAGCATGTATTCTCCTGTGCTTGAAGATGATGCTTTCACGTCTGTTGGGGGAAAAAAAAGACAAAAAGCTGGTAAATGGTCTATATCCAAAGAGATGAAAAAACATAACATTATATTCACAATCAGCAATGCATACAGTGTATTAATCAATATTACAGTTAAGAATGTAGGTTAACATATATTAAGATATGATAGAATGGGTTTGCGTAGTGCTGTCTCTATGTCTGTATGCCTATAGCAAGAGAAATCTGACCCAAGCAGTGCACATAATCTCTTTCATACCTGATTTAAGCTCCAAGATAGTGTAAAGTAACAGAACTGATCATGAACACTCACACAAGACATTGTAAAGTAACAGAACTGATCATGAACACTCACATGTTGCAAATTAGTGGGGATTCATATAAAAGCCTGCAAAACTGAGAACTGAGACTGAGAAAACTACCTTCAAACAATGAGAAGATTTAAGGGTGTAATAATCATTTGTTCTAATTGCTATTCACTTGTTATGAATCACGATCAGACTCATTTAAATAAAAACTTAACACTGTACATCACATATTTATATCAGAATGTGAGATAGCTGCAATGTAAAGCAAGAATTTACTGGATTTTGTCTAAAATGCACCACACGGAGCTGCCCTTTGGGTAAATTAAGCATGGCATTTTGTTAGATCATGTTAATGGACCGAAATGCAAACAGATGGCTGATGTATAGCATGTTAGTGGGAATCAAATCCATTAGAGGGTTTTTTTTTTTTTTTTGGTGGTGTGCTTAGCACACCATTATAAATAGGTTTATGAAACAAACCAATCAAATGGTCTGTATTAATCGTGTCCTTGGCACCATGATTTCCATGGCACAAGATGTTTTGGAAAAGTAAAGAAAAAAAAAAAGTATTTAGAAAAAAAAAAAAAAAACAACTGCAGTAAGTCCTGCTTTTACAAAGTATCTCTCCCAACAAAAATGGCAGAAATTGTATATGCATATTATACATCTATTTTTGGAATTGTTTACACCTAATAAACATGAATGCACAAGAACTGTACAGCCACTGTAATGTGGATCATGGTAACACTGACTAATGAAAAGCAAACTGAACATGACATCAGCCATCTACCTCATATAAATATGTAAATAAGCTCACACAGCATTTCTTAAGCAATGGACTCTTATTGTTGTATGATAGGTTACTAGTACTGTATATAAAATCACCCTTAATATAGCTGGAACAGCTGGAATTATCATGGGTGTCAGAATCCATTACTATTGGGACACAGGACTGCAAAGATTGGAATATTACTTGATTATGAGTTCATCATGAGTTGAATCAGAGATTTAGTGGGTTGAATTTGGGAAAGTACAAATTATTTGCTGGGATGTGGTTCACTACAGCTTGACGCTGACACCTTCTGACTTATATTAATAGAACAAAACAGGAGCCAAACAGTAGTCTTATAGAGAGTGTACAGCACTACTGGAAATACATCATAGATCTAATTTTAGTTTCCAGCCCTGAGCATTGCAATATAGCAGTAGCAACCTCATGTCATCCATCTTGCTGGACTAACAGGTCATTGAAAAGACTTTTATTAGATTAAATTGCATGAAATCACTGACCAGAAACCTGTTAATACCTGTGGAATATTATGATAATGACATAACGTCTACCATTGGACCAACATTTAGAAGAGATTTCTGATGTGATATTGAATTAAAAACATATATTCAAGTACAAAGAGGACACATACAAGACATGTTTCATATCATTAAGACATAACAAAGTAAGCCCAGAATAAGTTACTTCGTTTTGCAGCAATTAGTAAAGTCTGAATGAATACTCCACCAGTAATATAGTCTATTAATAGACTACAATGTTACTTGTGGCAAATTCTGTAATTGTAAATCTATTTAAATGAACATATTAATACTATGCATGGTGCACACACACACACACACACACATACACACACACACACACACTGTATATACATATAGTTGCATTCTCTGGACTTTAAGTAATTAATATTCAGTCATGATGCTAACTAGAGCATATAAATAATAAAGTAATAATAAAGTACAAAGTAATGCAGGGGAAAGGCTAAGTATAATAATTATTACATAGAGTAGCAAACCTTATAATGGCTCAGCTAGGTCTATACCTACCTGACCGATTAGTCTATACCTAGGTTATTGAGGCAGGGACGCACAATGAATGGGACACCAGTACATTACAGGGCACCATGCACAAACATTCATATACTCATTCATACCTAGGCGAAATTAGTGTAACCAATCCACCTACTAGCATGGTTTTGGACAGCATGCTTTTGAGAGAAAACCTGAAGAAAACCTACATGGACACAGGAAAACTTGCAAAACTATTTCAAACTGAGGACCCTGGATATACAAGTACAGTACAGTGAGATTATTTTCTTCGCATATCCCAGCTTGTTAAGAAGCTGGGGTCAGAGCACAGAGTCAGCCATGATACGCTACCCCTGGAGCAGAAAAATTTCAGGTCTTTGCTCTTTGTGGCAGTTTGGCTGTGCTAGGATTTGATCTCATAACCTTCTGATGAAGTAGTCCATCCCGTAATCAATGAGCCTTAACTACTAAGCTACCACTGCCAAAAAGGAGGAATGATTGCAATAAACTGCACGATATGCATCTATTTTTTAATGTCTGTTGCATGTGCCTCTGGGTGTTAGTGTAAAAGGTCAAAACTATTCATTATTCCATGTGCAGAATTTGTCAAGGGCAGATATATAAGGTGTACGGTCACTGGCTACATGCGGTAATCCTGTTGCGGCCTAGCGTTTCCAGCAAAAACGTAATGACCTTGGCGAGTGGGACCAGGCGAAAGGAAAATCAATGAATCAGGGTGCCTTAGAGCTGTCAGAGATACACATGAACAGAAATTGCTGTTTGACTAGGCAGTTGCATATAATGAAAGAATCTATGAAGGGATATGCGAGAGGAATAAAACAGCAGCGGAAAGAAAACCCTGACAAAACATCTAGTTCCCCAGTCATTCTGGCATCCCATGTTGTTTCAAATCAATTGAAAAATAAAACATTTATCAAAAATAAATACCTTCATTAATAATATATTCTTCATCTATATATGCTAAGTTCATAGACTGAAATCATTTATTCCTGTGACTGAATGGTAATAAATTATAGTAGCAGGTCGTGCTAGAGGGAAAAAGTGGCCCGGTTTCATTAATTTTTTACTATAATATCAAGCCCATCGTATTAGAGGTCTGTAACAAATTAGTGGCACTCAACTCATTTTTACCCCATAGCCTGAGAATAGATTCTAAAAAAAGCCATCTCATTTTCCACTGCTTGAAGGACAAAGTCATTACAAAATAGATCTCACAGTATAAATGAGCCTTTGTCATAGAAAGACACCAAGGGACTCTTTTAGAAATTTTTAGAAATTCTTTATGAAATGTATTTGAGGAACTAAACTGCAATTGTAATGTAAATGTCAGATTTGTAAGATTATTTTCTTTTTTTTTTTTCTTTTTTTTTTTTTTACTTTGTCCCCCCATTTTTTATTCTAGCTTTTTAATAAATGAGAGACTGTTTTATTCTGGAATAGCGATTATCATCCATTTGGACTTTTAGCTCACTTCTATTTTCACATTATAATCCACATCTATTTTCTTGCATGCAGGTCTACTTAGGAAAAAACAAAAAACAAAACACCGCCCCCCCCCAAAAAAAAAAACAAAAAAAAAAAAACATAAAAAATAAAAATAAAAATCTCTCCATAAACAGATGACATTTACTAAGAGTTCTTTTAAATGCGCAGTAATAAAAATATCCTTTCACTTAATGAATATAGTACACCTGACAAATGATTTGTACCATACTGTAAATGTCACATAATGTCGAAGATAATGTCGACAATATCCAGGGTGTCTCCTCATTTTTTGAGCTCTACAATATTCCTTTTTTAGGGGAGATTAGGGATGTTTGTAAAAGTTTTAGTTTCTAAAAAAAAAAAAACCCCACCACCTAGACCAACCAAATTTGATAGAGATGTTACATTTGCTACAATCTAATGTAAATATTTAAATATTTTACATTTAAATAATGAAAACATGCTGACTAACCCCACAAAGAGGATGCTTGCTAAGTAATTTAAACCACCAATTTTTCAGTTAAGCATTTTAGACAGTGACTGTGTGTGACTGGTTTGTCTCTGAATTAGACTCACAGTTGTGACTGGATAAATTCCAATTCAAGCAATATATTAGAGAAAGTCTCAAATTTTCTCATGTGAATTATTTGAATACTTTATTTAATGTGCTTGATTTTCTGCTGGGTTTTCCTTGTTATTCTTGTAGAAACACCTACAGGTTTTGTTACCATTATCCTCAAACCTTTTGTTACAATTAACCCTGTCCATCTCAGACACTACATGATCTTCCTTCCTGGACTTATGCTAAAACATAGCCCTTACCTGTTATTATAAAAACTAAAAACACATCTAACTTAAATAAACTACAGATTTTAACTTAATTATCTGGCAAAGTAGATGTGATTGGAGGCAAGGATATATTATGCAATACATTTGTGCATACAGGAAACAATCTCTTATATTTTCCACTGCATGTTTCTCCCTTAAAAACATTGCACATTGCCCCTTTATTTTCTGACAACTGACGTTTTAATGGCATTTCAGCTTTTGAGATGAGTATTGAATAAAGAGCAATATTTTTTGGTTGACTTACACTCAGTGAGCACTTTATTAGGAACACCAGTGCACATACTCATTCATGCAATCATCTAACGCACACCAACCATCAGAATTGGGGAAAAATGTGATCTCATTGATTTTGACTGTGGCATGATTGCTGGTGCCAGATGGGCTGGTTTGAGTATTTCTAGAACTGCTGAATGGCCAGGCTGGTTCAAACTGACAGAAAGGCTACAGTAACTCAGATAACCACTCTGTACAATTGTGGTGAGCAGAAACCTTGTCAAACCTTGAGGCAGATGGACTACAACAGCAGAAGACCACGTCGGGTTCTACTTCTGTCAGCCAAGAACAGAATGATGAGGTTGCAGTCGGCACAGGCTCACCAAAACTGGACAGTTGAAGAATAATTTCTGTTGATGCACACAGATGGTAGGGTCAGAATTTGGTGCCAACAGCATGAATCCATGGACCCAACCTGCCTTGTATCAACAGTACAGGCTGGTGGAGTGGTGTAATGGTATGGGGAATTTTTTCTTTGCACACTTTGGGCCCGTTAATACCAATCAATCATCGCGTCAATCCCACAGACTGAGTATTGTTGCTGACCATGCGCATCCCTTCATGGCCACAATTTTAAGACGTCTCAAACTAGTTTCATGAACATGACAATGAGTTCAGTGTTCTTCAGTGGCCTTCCCAGTCACTGGATCTGAATCCAACAGAACACTTTGGGATGTGGTAGAACAGGAGATTTGCAGCATGAAAGTGCACCTGACAAATCTGCAGAAATTGTGTGATATAATCATGTCAACATGGACCAGAATCTCAAAAGAAATGTTTCCAACATCTTTTGTAATCCATGCCATGAAGAACTGAGGCTGTTTTGAGAGCAAAGGGAGGCCCTATCCAGTATTTGTATAGTGTTCCTAATAAAGTGCTCTGTGAGTGTACAGTACCTTCCACTAATATTGGCACCTTTGGTAAATATGAGCAAAGAAGGCTGTGTAAAATTGTCTTTATTGTTTAAACTTTTGATGTTTTGTTAAACATCAAAAAACATCTCATGGATATCAAACAAGTGCAAACACAAAACAGGTTTATCAAAAAAAATATCTTTGTTAAATATAGGTGTATATACAGTATGTGTTGTTGATGGCAAAGCTTTAGATTGAGTTACAAGTATTCAATTATATGTTAGTTTAGTTCGTTCTTTGGTAATCTTGTGTCTTCCACAAGTAAAAAGCAACCCAACATTATGTACCATGACCACTAATCCAATTCAAACCTTAACTGTTCCTGTTTTTTATATTATTGTGCAAATTCCTAATGATGTTATTGTGACACCTTGTGATGAGAATAAAGTCTGTTTCAACATAACACAAATCTGTACTGAAATTTAAAACTGAATAGGGGCCCATTTTTGTGCTGACCTCTGACATTTAGTAGAATGTAGCATATACAGACTTTGATCACTGTGAGCTGTATGCTTAATGTTTTATGCTGATGCATGATAAATTTGTACTTAGGTCTTTATCAGTATTGTTTATGTTAAGAACCACAAAATGGTCTGAGCTGCACATGAAAAGAATGAGAGTCGCTCAACATGAACACATGAGTGGGGGTCATATGACGGCATACTGGAAGTCAGGGTATGGAGGATAATTAAATTAAACTGCATGCTTCCCAGCCTGATTTACAAAATGATTCTGACAGCAAAGCACCATAGATGGTAAGATTAAATGTAGGGCGTAGAGCCAAGAGAGGATGCTGTGCAGATCCATCACTCTGTAAAATATTAAGCCTTTTCTTTCTTTACTGTACATGAGCATATTTCAAACATGGTTAATGATATAGTATAATTTCACAGGATGATCTGCTAATTATACTAGATAGAATGCTAATAAAAGTATCACGTCAAAGGTCTATGAAAAAGTGTAAACATACCAGAAAAAATTCTGTTTTTGTAAAACTAAAAGCAGAAAATAGGCAATAAATTGGTGAGTAACTGAAGACTGGCCTATGCATTTGGGAAATTAAAGTCTTAGTAAGTCTCTTGGGGAAGTCTTATCAAAAACATTACATATCTGTGTGAGGTTTGGCTTTATGGATTCTTCACCCATTCCTGCTGTGTCATTAATTAACTTTGGCCTCTGCTTTGCATGCTTCATGCATGCTTGACTGAACAATAATTTGTGGTTTTAATGATGAGTGGCGGACTTTTCTTTGCATTTCACACATCGTACTATTGTAAACCAGGCGTTCCCAACCTTTTTTGGCCAGCGACTCCAACACCACCCCAATAATCCCATGTGCTGTTTAGAAAGTATAGCATGAATATTGTATTTTGTAGTGTTTCTTCCTAGTAACCATGACCGTGCTGCACAGAAACACACTTAATTTTATTTTAAATAGCCACCCTGTTCCAGTGTCTGGTGTAAAGGTCACTTTAATTAACATGACAACATACTGGACAGGTTGTGTAAAATATTCTTAAGAGGAGCTCCACATTTTTTAATGATTACATTTTCCATTAAAAAAAGTTTATATGCATTATTTTACATTATAAATAATGGTTGGTAAAAAAAACAAAACAAAACAAAAAAAACAAAAACAAAACAAAAAAAAGGTTGAGGAATAAATTTCCTTTGAAATGAAACATTTAGGACATGGAGCAGAGATGCTGTGGTTTAAAAACTTTCCGGTAGTGAATATAATCAAAATAAGATTTGCAAAGCTAATACTCAATAGGAATAAAAGAGATTTAGATATCCAGCCGAAGTGTGCATTTAAATAACCTCTTAGGTCCCACCTGAGTGTATCGCACAAATTGGCAGGGGCAAATGAAGTGGTGTTTAAGAATCAGGTGTGAAGAGTTGTTACCAGGGCAACAGCTTCCCATGTAAAACACAGGGTGCCAGGAGGAGATGATGGGGCCTAGTGGAGCGCAGGAGACTCCAGGACATCAACTCTTCATTACCCATCACTCTTTCCACACACTGTACGCTTCAGCACACAGCAAGTTGTACCTGAGACTTACAGAATAAAGCTTACATTGGCTGGAATAAGTTTCAGCTAATTTTTGCCAAGGTTTTGCATTATCTCTCTCAGGCACCTGTACTTGCCTGTCAAGGTTTTCAATAACCATGGTCAATTGGAAATGTCTACTAGTTGTAAGTTATGGAAAATCTAATTTTTTTGTTACTTATGATGGCTAATAAAATGATGGAGCCCCCCAGGTGAGTAATGAAATGTCTACAAGATTTGTCAGTCACCTTACTTTCCACTACTGCATTCATCTGGGTATCTTCTCCAAAAATGTTCTGCAAAGGGTTTTTTGCCAGTCCAGGTTACACAATCTATAGCCTTTTTTCTTTACTCATATCAGAATGAATATCATGCTGTTGAAAATATACATCAATACAAGCTTTTTGTAAATTATGTATTAAATATTTAAATGTTGTTAAACACACTAATTTGCATATGACAAAAATTGATATATCAACAAATAGATTTAGCTCAGAATGTTTTTATGTTTCTTTGATTAATTTTGATCTCACTCTCAATGGTCAGATTAGGGGTGCAACACATCTGATTTGTATTCAGATTTAAACCCAAAGTGGATGTGGCATAAACCAGAGGGTTAAATTTGCATAAAAAAATAAATAAATATGAACCCTATCACTATGCCCCTGGAAACACTGGGAAAAAAGACATAGAAATGCCAACACTGCCAGCATGGTGTGTGAAATGTGAGATGTGCACAAGACCATTTTTGTCCCGCTGATGCAGTTATTACTTTTGTTTGTACGATATTTTCTAACACATTTAATTGGTTCTATTTTTACTATAAACTATTAGCCTGATTTAAACCACTATGACCCTGACCAGGCAGTTACTAAGGATGCTGTAAATGCATTGTGCCATGCTGCATGTCTTTCTTGTCCTGTGTACTTCATATCTGACCACTTGCTCGTACCTGCACGAAAGTAAAAACCTCCTGCTTGAGTGAATTTTTTGTTGTATCCTGTGGAATCCCGGTACCGATCCACGTCTCTAGTCTCAACCAGATGCCCTGTGAATCTTTCTTGCAAGCTTTCTAAAAAAAAAAAAAAAAAACACAAACAAAAAAAAGAATAGTAGCCTCTTATTCGTATCTGTATTTGTATACAGTTAGAACACATTTTCTGTTCATTCAGAATAATGTATTCATATTTGGTTACATCCCTAGAACAGATTTTACACATAACAATATTCACTATTTTACGGCTATTAAACATAATGATAGGCTATGTGGTAGCTATATGGTAGCTATGGGTTAGCAGTGGTAGCTCAGTGGTTAAGGCATTGGATTACTGATCGGAAGGTCATGAGTTCAAATCCCAGCACTGCCAAGCCACCACTGTTGGGCCCTTGAGCAAGGCCCTTAACCCTCAATTGCTCAGATGTATAAATGAAATAAATGTAAGATAAGGGTGTCTGCCAAATGTCATAAATGTAAATGCTATGACTCTTGCCTGCCATTAGGGCAGGCATTTCTGGCCCTAATGTTGGGGTGTGATGATGTTTAAAATATCCAAGCTGACATATGACCTGCCATAATTCCTGCCTATTCCAACTATAGCATAATGGTCAGGGTGACTCGTGGCAGCTCAGGAGCATCTTATAATAAAGTTTTTTTTTTTTTTTTGCCCCCTGACTTTTTTTGGTCATTTTTAACCAAAGAAATCATACACACTGTAACTTTAATATATAAATGTATAAATATATAATTAGTACATATTATTAGTTCTGTATATTTTTTTCTGTACTATGTGATGCCTCATTCTTGACCCACTTAGGCCAACATATGAATATTTATACTACAGCAGCATATGAATATTTATTGAAGAGCAGTTGAGGCTAGCTGCTTTCAAGGAAGGTTTCTGCACTCACTTTCCCTAACCACCTGCTAAGTAGGTGTCAAAGTATATCAGTGTGCGCTAATAGCATGGGAGGTCACAGAAGCTCCTTTCTCATATGGGGGCCAATTAGCCTCTGTCACAACACCGTATCCACATCTGCCACACATTTGCTGACTTCAGTAGTTACAGCCGAATTCATACATTGAAGTATAGGGATAATGCAAAAGTACTGGCACACTAACTCTATAGAGGTGATTAATCATTGGATGTCCTCTTTGATTTTTTATTATTAACCATTACCTCCTTCAAATTATACAAGCTTGTAATGCATGTAAACAAGTATTATAAACTTTAAATACATTAAGAAACACATAAGATTATAGTCTTATGGAAGACTGGGTGTAAAACAGATTACTGCATTACTCTATACTACTAGATATTGTTACAAACATTCGGTCTTTGATTGACTTTGAATAGTTGGAGAAAAAAAACTTGTAAATTGCGAATATCATTTATTAGCACCATAATGTGTAAATGCACAGGCTAATGCATTGTCTATTAAATGTTTGTAGATTTTTCATGAATAACGTTCATCTAATAGATTTTGCACTTCGTTAGCCACGCCTACAGCCATGGATCTTTATAAGCAACTTTTCAGCCAGAATTGAAACACCATCATTGTTAATGTCCAAGCAGAGGATAACTGGTAAGTAAAAGTTGAGTACATGTGAAAAACAAGCCTAAAAGTCTGGTAACCTAAATGATCCTAAATTAATTAACCTAAATTATTATTTATTTATCATTTATCTACTGATGTTTTATTATCTTACAACTCGAATAACAAAACTCTGTCTTGTTCTGCTTTTTGCCCTTTTCATTTACACATAATTTGTAATGTGTGCTACATTGATTAATCAGGCCTGTAGAAGGCTAATTACTATCTGCTGTTTTGTCATTATCTCAGTATAAACAGCAGGTAGTTAACGCAGACCTTATAAAGTAAACAATAAAAAAAAAACAGACTTGCAACATCTGTCATGTAAGACTTTCACATAAAAGTGGGTTTCAATTTTCATACACCACATGTAGTTTTTAAGATTAGCAAATGATATTATCAGTTATATTCATGTGGAACATGTATTAGTCCATCTGTGCCACAGGAACAGGCCTGCTGTGCTTTATGAAGTATGTTAGAGATTTTTATGTATTTAATTATTTTAAAATGTGTCTGTTTTTTTTTAGACAGAAAAGTAATATGACATTATTATATTATATTATAATATATTATATTATATTATATTATACACACAAACGCATAAAATCACACAAACTGAACAGTATTAAAGGTTCTATCAGTTCAAATAATGATCAAATAATGCATTATTCAGTTAAAAAAAAAAAAAAAAAAAAAAAAAAAAAAAAACACTTCCAAAACCTGATAAAAAAAGCGATGTTTGGCTACCTCATGCATCTCTTGTGAGTTGGAGGAGTGCTCAGTGTCTGTGTGTCTGTCCAGGAGCTCGCCACATAAAAGTAGGAAGAATGTGGGCAAGAAAGATAAGCTCTCATTTAAAATGCTTGTTGTGAGCAGGCATCCAATATAGAATTATCTCTACTATTTAGCTTAATTAAAAGTCTTTTCAGTTCACTGACAACGTAACAAATGTCTAACTGCCAATGGACACAGTTTTTAACTCTTACATTGAAGTATAGGTAAGAAAAGAATCCCCCCCCTTTAAAATAATCACATTTTGTTGCTTTTCAGCCTGAAATGAAGACACAGTTTTTGTTTTATCCAGCTGTATTTACTCAGTGCAACTTATAACATCCAAGTGAAAGATATAACACCAACATGTCAGAAAAAATAAAAAAAATAAAAATAAAAAAACAGAATCACTGCAAAGAAGAGTGGGCAAATATTGCAGTATAAATGTGCAAAGTTAGTAGAGACATATCCCAACAGACTAAAGACTGTAATTAAAGCAAAAGGAGGTTCAACAAAATACTGACACAAGGGGGTAATCCTTTTTCCAACTCAGTGATTCTGTTTTTTAATTTTTAAATTTTTTTTGTTGGTGTTATATCGTTCACTTGGATGTTATAAGTTGCACATGAGTGAAAGCTCATGTGCTTGGATCACATTCTCTAAACATTTCTAAATTCCTAAATCATATTTGTATTACAAAGATTTCGTTCAGGTTGTGTTGATGTTGGAGTAACAAAGTAAAGTTTTAAAAATTAACGATGCGTGTAAATCTGAAACAAAAAGTTGATGTTGATGTGGTTGTCCCATTCTCTACATCTATCGTTTACACTCCCACCTGTGCACACACACCTGCTATCATGAGGATATCCAAGCACTGGAAGAGCTTTTGTGTGTATTTCAATTAACATTGTTTAGACTGTCAATAACTGTGATCAGATAAGATGTACTATTGGAAAATTTCCATGTGTATTGCTAAACTCTGAAGTAGGGATGCTTTGATACCTATACCAGTATCGGGTATCGGTCCAATACCATACTCATTCATTCATAGTCGTAAAAATACTCTGATACTATGTGCTACTAGCCTAGTGTCCATTCTCGCACTAATGATCAGATGAAAATATCAAGAGGAGATACTACAATATCTTCCTACAATACAAGTAACCTAAAAAAAACATCTTAAACATAAAACTCAGCACAAGGAGTTCATCGCTAGAAGCACATGACAGCAACCAATGCTGCAGCAATTACTGACTAGGCAAGAAAAAAAATAGGTGAGTGAAATTAACAGCCTTTACTCAGCATTTTGTTCTTGACAATTAGTCACTATCAGTCATTGACAATGAGGGATGAAAACAATTAAATGTACTTTACATTCAATACTACAGAAGCACTTTGCTAAGTGACAGAAAACCCACTTGCCCCCACTGCAACCCTCTCGATCCAATCAATCAATCAATTTTAATTCTAGTAGCTAATGTTATAAAGAACAGGTCTAGCAGTGCACACAAATGGACATTTGCTGTGTGAGCTTTTCATGGCCACTATGTATACCTGGGAAACTTAAACAGAGCTAAATAAAATATTCCCTGATTGATTAACACTAAGTAGGTTGCGCATTTCTGTATTAGTGTTAGTATTTGTACTGACCATTACCAAAAACCATGTACTCATACCCAGGAACAGGGGAAGGTGTTTTATGTTCTTTACTGAGCTTTACTCTTTTACCCTCTGGCTGTTTCATGTTTAATGTTTTCCTATGGGAAAAATGCCATTATAACCTAGCAAGATGAATGTGAATCTCAGAAAGCTCAGACTACATCCTGCATGGGCTATTTCTTTGGTGCAGATATAAATAATTTAGCACTTGATTTCTCACCCTGCTGCTGGGTCTCTGTTGATGATTTTTTGGAAGAACACAAGAAAAAGTTTCAGAATATGCCATTCTTCACTTGTCACGCAAAACATATTATGCAGCTCATACACTTCTTTCAATTTGGCTAGCTATATAGTCATAACTGATATGTTTTGAGGGTGCATTAAAAGCCAAAGTTTTCCAGTTGGGCTATCAGGATTATCTAAATTAAGTATGCCAAATTCCAGTCTAGCAGGATCCTTTATTTATTTTGCCACTCAGTGTCACATGTCTGAACTCATCACTTAATTATCATGTTAATAGGCATGTCAGAGCAGAAAAAATCACCAAACTGTGCTGGATTTTGACCTTTCAAGACTGTATGACTTGATTAAAACTAATATTTAAGTAGTGAATACAGTAATAAGGCCACTTTTTTTTTTAATCTCATGACCCAGTGGCCCAAAGAGGTAGGCATTTACACATTTTTTTTGGTATGTTCATGTTTAGTTTGATCTTTTTTTTTTGCTAGATCTGTCTCAAGTGGTTATTCAAACATTCCACAGCATATATCTATTTATGAGATGTACATGACTTCATTTGTACCATTTCCCTATCTGTTTTTATTCGCATTCCTTGTCAGTTTTAGATTATTTTATAATTACATAATTGTATACTTTTTTTTACGCATAGTTATTATGTGCCCTTTTATACTTTGATTAATGTAACATTGTTAACCTTCATGCACTGAAAAGCACACATGAGAGCAGTACAGCCCACATTAATCACAGCTTTAGTGTCTGACAGTGTTACAGCCATGACAGCATCCTTGTTTTGAGAAAGCACATGAAGGATGTTCAGATGCTACCCATTATTCTTCTTATGCCTCAGGAACCAATGGTGTAAAACAGCAATGTCCCATTGACAACTAGTGTCTCTGCAGTACAGAAAAGCATCACATACCATGGCCTGTGGTATATATATATATTTTTTGTCTCACAAAGATCTCATGTTGTGTTAATCGTCATGGTCTGTAGCTTATGTCGTCGAGCTGCACATCAGAACTAATTTACACGTTTTTACACGAGTAACATCTTTGTCCCAAGCTAATTGAGATGCTTTTGATTGCAGTTTACACACACAGCATATCCATGCTTGGTGCATTTCGAACTGGAAAAACAGTGGAACAGGATAAGATATGCATAAGACTTATTACTTCATAAGCCTTACAGAACACACACACACACACACACACAGAGCCGATCGTGAACGTGAGGCATCAGGAGATCAATTCAGCTTCAAATGAATTATTTAAGCTGTTTATGCATGTGAAAGCCTGCTATAAAGAATGCGCATCAGTTCAGGCCCATGCGTGTTACTGATGGAACTATTACGGAAGAGAACCAAATGCAATGTGTGATTCCGGTTTTAGGACACCAGCGTTACACCGGCAGCCTCCACAACGAAACCAACACAGCAGCAGCAGCAGCATCCTCCGCCTCCTCCTCCATCTCATCTCTCTCTGTCCGCATAAAATCAGACACAAATGCACGCGCTCATGGACCTGGAAACTGGTATTTACTCATAGTGTGTGTGTGTGTGTGTGTTATTTTTTTTCTCTCCACCCCCCGTGCAACATGAAGCTGAAGCAGCGCATCCCGTCTTACTCCGCGCGCCCTGCCCCTCACGCGTCGCGCGCTCAACGCTTCCCTGCGGCCGCGAGCCTAATACTGCGGATGATGGAGAGCTAAAAAGCCATGCATGCAATGCTCATAAGGCATACAGACCTGCGCCGATAGGAGGGAGACAGCGGGCTGCAGCCTCCGGGTTAGTCCGCCTTATCTGTTTGAAGAGAACAGCGTTTGCTCGCCTGCGCTGTTCCGAGTCTCCCTCCTACCCTCTGTCCCTCCCTTCTTCCGCAGAGCTCCACTCCTCCCTCCTACTCTCCGTACCTCCCTCCATAGTGCACCCCCACCCCCCTCCTCTCTCTCCTCTCTCTCCTCTCTCTGGCCCCTGAATTTCTTTAGAAACCTTCTATAAATAACAACAGTCCTACGCGTCATTTCGTAATACACCCAGCAGTACTTCCTACAACAACAACAACAACAACATCCCTAACATTACCTTGACAATGGAGTTTTCAATATGGTATCCTAATGTTGAATACCTACACTGTTGCATTAATAGTTACAGTGTTGCACTGGATGAAAATCTGTTATTCTGAAAACATTCCTTCTGTGTGTATTAATACTTACATTGTTCTACATCCTTAGTGCTGAATTGTAACCGACAGGACTGAATATATGCAGTACTGTGCAAATGTTTAGGCACATGCAAAGAAATGCTAAAGAGCAAAGACGCTTTCAAAATAATGAAATGAAATGTTTCTATATTTAAAAAAAAACATAAAAAGCAGTAAACAGTAGTAAATGAAACAAAGTCAATATTTGCATTTAAAAATTAACATTTAATTCTGTGCTAGAAAACTAATATTTGGGAATCTAAAATGTTTTTTGTACTGACTTGATAATGTAGAAGTCATAAAATAAAAAATCTATAACAAAGTTTGTACTTAAAAAATAGGGTGCCTAAGACTTTTGCACAGTATTGTATACTGTATCTACAGTACTGAATAAACACTTACACTGTTGCAGACATGCATTTATTCATTCATTCATCTTCCGGAGCCAATCCCAGGAACCCAGCCTCCATCCACACACACATACGTAGATGCAATGAAATAAGCCAATTTTTGGGAGGTGGGAGGAGAGGAGGAGAATGGAGAGCATGAAGGAAATTCATGTGGACATGGGGAGAACTATTGAAACATCTCACAGGCAGTAACCCAAGCTCAGAATTAAACCCAGGGACCCTGGAGCTGTGAGGCAGCCACACTACCTGCTGTACCACCATGCAGCCCTGCAGACATGCAGTGTGTTCTTATACATGCAGTGTTAAACATCCATCCATCCATCCATTTTCTGTGCCACTTATCCTATGCAGGGTTTTAGGATCGCCTGGATCCTATCCCAGGGAACTCAGGGCACAAGGCGGGGGACACCCTTGATGAGCTGCCAACCCATCATAGGGCATAACTGCACACACACATTCACACACTACAGACAATTTGGAAATGCCAGTCAGCCAACAGCACATGTCTTTGGACTGGGGGAGGAAACCGGAGTACCCAGAGGAAACCCCTGAAAGCACGGGGAGAACATGCAGGCTCTGAGCACACAGGGTGGAGGAGGGATTTGAAACCCCAGCCCCAAAGGTGTGAGGCAAACATGCTAACCACTAACCACCAACCCACCCCCACCCCCCAACAAGATCTTTTTTTGTTTTTTAATTAAAGAACACTTTTTGTGATGTTTTATTAAGTTCTCTCCCATTCTGGCAGCTGTCAATAAAATCTATACTCATATGAATAAACTCCAACATTCAACAACCATGACGAGGAGGCGTCTCTAATTGCCTGTCAGTTATGTGCACTAGCATTCTCAATCTACGCATGTGTTTTTCTTTGGGAGGATCACTGATGGAAGAATCATGTTTCAAAGCAGCTAGATTCTGCTTTCTATACACCTGCACTATTGCATTAACACATATGGTGTACACTCAAATCCATTGAAATTTGCTCTTATGTTCATGAAATCAACACAGATACTCTCAGTAAGATTAATACAACACATTCATTTGAAGGCGTTTTGAGATTCTTCATAGATTTTCAGTCAAGAAAATAAAAAAGTTGAGAATAAAACGATAAAGTCTATTCGCTTGTTTTATATTCTGTTTCTTTTCAGTAAATCATGATCAACATATACAGTGTGAAGGCCTGTTAAAATATAATAAGTCATAGGATATGCTTAAGCAGTGAAATCTATTAAATCCATTTTCTGTATTCTATTGGTAACAGGTTTGTGATTTGATATTTAATGTGTGTACCTTATTTGAAAGAAGAGTACAGTTTGAGGAGATTTGAACTACTTTCACTTTTCACTAACATTAATCACTTTGTCTGCCATGTAATATTTTCACACCTGTACTGAAGGACACATCAGTGCTGAATTGCTTTTCATTGCTTTTTAGCTACTGGCACTATCAATCAACAGCTAGCATTATATGTGTTCAGTAATTTTAGTTTGTTTATAAGAGGGGTTTTACTGGTTTTTGGTGATGTTGTGAAGGTGCTGTACTCATCTGTCATTATCTCTCCTATTTATCAGAGCCAAACAAACACTACTGACAGCTGTTCAGTCAGTGCTGTAGGCATAGCCAGGGTGGAATATTATGGAGCTTAGAAGCTGCCAAAAGTATCTGAATATGAATTTCATATATTTGGATTAAATACACATCACATTAAATATATATATTTTAAATATAATAAATGACAGTTTTTTAAATTTGTTTTAAACTGGCTAGGGGTAAAAGTTGCCTTTAAAAACATTTAATTCAAATTTACAGGTTATGAGTTTGAGATTTAGTATAATCAGAAAAAAAAAAAACAAACAAAAAAAACAAATCTCAACAATACAGATTTTAAGTAAATTAGGCATCCAGGAAGCATCCAGGAAAGTATACACTTTCAGAGTCATCAAATAACAATTCTTTATTGTTCTACTAAATAAAGTTTTCTACAGATGTAAAACACTCAGTGCCCAGTGTAACTACTTAGGTCATGTTCTATATGCTAATGTTAGCTTGCTCGTAATTATTAACAGCTAACAGCCAAAGTTAGCTTAATTTAGGAATTTAACTATTTCAGTAGAGCATAAACATTTTAGAAGCACTTACCTCATTACAGTTCATAGCTTTAGTCTTGACTCCATTTACCTCTAGTCTATGTCTCTTCGCTTCATTTCCTGGTCGTAAGTGTGGTAGAAGACCATGATTTGATAAATGCTGTGTTTGATGACACTGAAAGCATCTACTTTTCCCTGCAAATCCCGAATGTTTCACCTTTGGCCTAATTTATATAAAATCTGTATTTGTGAGATTTAATTTTTGAGATTTTTTTTTTCTACCTGTTTCACTACAGACTCAAGCCTTCTATGTAGATCATCCAAAAGTGAAATTAGTGAAATTACTATATTTGTATATTGCAAGAAGTCTGATCACCTGTTATTGGCATTTCACAGTTTTCTGCTGTCCAGTAAGCTGAATCTATCTGAAATCATTAGACATTTACGTAGGAGTGCTCTGTTGACTGTAACATTTGTGACCATATGGACAGCTTTTATGACTTTGCAACTCACTGAACAATCAAGTCAATAGATCTGTTTTTATCTAATTGCAATGTTTTATATAGTATGTACTCTGTTGTTCACAATCCTGCCTAGAAATACAGTGCCATCCACTAATATTGGCACCCTTGGTAGATATGAGCAAAGAAGGCTGTGAAAATTGTCTTTATTGTTTAACCTTTTGTTGTTAAAAAAAATCACTAAAACACTCTGCTCTCATGGATATCAAACAATTGCAAACACAACACAGGCTTATATATATATATATATATATATATATATATATATATATATATATATATATATATATATATATATATATATATAAATCTTTGTTAAATATAGGTGTGCAACAATTATTGGCACCCCTATGAATTCATATGAGAAAAAACATATTTGAAGTATATTCCCATTGATATTTAATTTTTAAAAAATAAATTTTTATTATTATTTTTTTTTAAGTACACCTGGGTGGCTAGGAACAGGAAATTTTTCAACCATGTCTTCCTGTTTCACAGGGGTATAAATATGAGGTAACACATAGGCCAAATTCCCTTAGTCATTCATAACAATGGGTAAGACCAAGGAATATAGCTGTGATGTGCAGCAAAAGGTTGTTGAGCTTCACAAAATGGGAAGTGGCTATAAGAAAATAGCACAAGCAGTGAAAATGACCATTTCCACCATCTGGGCAATATTTAAGAAGTTCCGGTCAACTGGAAATGTTATGAATCAACCTGGAATTGGACGTGTGTCTATATTGTCTCAACACACTGAAGAGGATGGTTCGAGTGGCCAAAAAAATCTCCAAGGATCACAGCTGGAGAATTGCAGAAGTTAGTTGGGTCTTGGGGTCAGAAAGTCTCCAAAACTACAATCCAAAGTCACCTACATCAACAGTTGTTTGGAAGGGTTTCAAGAAAAAAGCCTCTACTCTCATCCAAAAACAAACTCAAGCATCTTCAGTTTGCCAGACACTACTGAAACTTCAAATGACATCGGGTTCTATGGTCAGATGAAACCAAATAGAGCTTTTTGGCAATAAATACCAGAGGTGGTTTTGGTGCACACAGTGAGGTAGCCATATGGAAAAGTACCTCATGCTCACGGTTTGCTCTTTAATGATTTGGGGCTATTTTTATATATATATATATATATATATATATATATATATATATATATATATATATATATATATATATATATATATATATATATATATATATATATATATATATATAATGAATGCAATGTAAATATGTTGTAAAACCATGTTGTTTGTGAGTCTGTTTGAGGAGCCACAGTGTGCTACTGCACCTAACACATGTCACAATGCAACTGAGTTAGGTTAAACTAAGATAATCCTGATGGTCCATAGGGGAAACATATGTCTTGTTTAGACAGATTAGTGTACAGTGTGAATTTGACTAACAAGAAAAAACATTTGTCCAGTGTTTCATCTTAAAAGCCATTGACAAAGACATTTAATTTCATCCGGGATCCTAAAAACATCGTAGCATTATAATTGTAGCTATTGTGTTCAAAATGATAGCACGTTGCAATGATCTTTATGTTGCTTTTAGGACTCTCATATCACAATAAGCAGGAAGATGTGTATTTGGAGGCCAACACTGTAGTATGCATAAATACCATTGTGACACTTGTACTTGTGACACTATTTGTATATGTTGCCACTACTATTCATTCTAACTTAGAGAGTTTGTTGGATTTGTTCCAACCAAATCCCACGCATGTTGTATAAATGGATTTCTTCTCATTTTTGGTGTCTGGTGCACCAGATAATTAATGTCACTAAGACAAAATAATGCCCAGACAATCTGTTCTATAATCTGTAAAGTCAGTTTAGTAAAGAGGAATCCCCAGGTAGTGCAGAGGCTGGTTATTATGTTTCTCCTGTCTCATGTTTGCTTTTTGTAGGGAGGTGCACTCAGGGGATTTATATACCAGCCAGGAGCAGCAGCTGGCATGCGAACCTTCTCTGTCCCAACAATAAAAGAGCAATAAAACCTTATTCATGACATCCACAGACACGCTGAGGTAACCCAATCATAGTGTCTCTGCAGAGAAACAGTCACTGATGCACAATGAATTGCAATATGTGGACTGCAAGTGCTGTTGAGACTCAAGCATTAGTGGCATTAAAAATGCAATTGCAACTGAATTTAGTTTAAAGTATTGTTTTCCTAATGAAACTGAAATTGGATCAGAAAAAAAAACTGCAAACAAGATTTTTTTGTGTGCTCCTTTGCCTTATTCTTGTTATTTAAGCCAGTAACAACAGAATCTGTCTTTTGGTTTGTGATTTCTTTTCCAATTTAAAGCAGACAAGTCAAGCAGCCATCGCCTATCTGACAGAGGAGGACAATAATACATCTCTGTTAGGAGCGTACATGAATTTATGTGGCACAGGAGGTTTCAAACCCCTAGATTCAATTTTAATCCTGTGAAAGAAATCAATGACCAAAGAGCCTTCTCTCATTATCTTACTGTGGGCTTTCACTAGATATTTTATTGTATATAAAATTAAATTCTTCTTAGGAAAATAGATTATATTTCCCCCAGATATAAAGCATTTTAGAGGATGCAAAAACCTGATCTACTTTGTGGTCCTACTACAATATGCACTTCTATAAAGTAATTCCAAACCTTTTTTTTTTTTTTTGCATGATCTGGGAGTATTGACCATATGCTATTTAACTTGCTCAGTCACACAGACATTAATTGGAGTCAGTTTGTTCAGAATCAACACTGATGAGTAATGGAGACAGGACCTCTTAGACACTAGCTGTAAATAAGGTTTTCTAGAAAATGTTATGACCAATCAACAATAACCTACTCTCTGAAAAAACATTGTTGCCATATAACCACTTTCCTACAACAGATTTTAAAAATATTTTAAAATGTGTTCAGTCACAAAATACTTATCACATCAGGGAGGTTTTATTAAGACCACTTATTTATGTTATTTATGTTATTATTAATATACTTTTAAATAACACTATTTTCCTTATGCATAGCTACACCTGAGCATTGTGCTAATTCTACAAACGAAAATCATTAAATATGCACAGAAAATGCTATAAATGCTAGATTTTCTTCAGTAAGCTATTGACTTGTTTAACCCGTGTCTACTCATCTTGCTAATGGACTTTGGAGAAAAGCAGTTGGTGCAAGTGGAGGAAGGGCTAAAGGCTTTCAGCTGTACTGAGACACAATGCAGCCTTATGTCTTCTTTTGCCTTTGGCCTAAGACTCCATGGGTTGTAGATAAAGGACATCCATGAGATAGTGTTATAAACTATAATATTATCTTAGTAACTAAATTTTCCATGCATGTGAAGGTACCAGATCATAAGCAAAATATATTACTAACATTTGGAGTTTAAGTTAGCCAATAACAAAATATCTATAGAATAACTTACTATTTAAAAGATATAATAATAATAATAATAATAATAATAATAATAATAATAATAATAATAATAATAATAATAATAATAATAATAAATCTGAATAAATCTAAGCCACAATGATAACAGTGAGTACACATCCTCTAACAAAACCTTTAGCTTAATATGTGCAATGTTTATTTCATTTAATTAATTAAACAAGTAAGTAAACTGCTGACCCCTGGCGTTAAAAAAAGGTAACACACAACTCACTGCACGGATCATTCAAATTTGATACGATGCCTCCGCCTGGTGGAAAGATGTATCACGTCATTTTTTAAAATTAATTTTCTCCAATAGTGTATATTATTGTAATTGTAATTATAATACAAAAACACACACACACACACACACACACACACACACACACACACACACAAAAGAAAGAAATTCTTCAAAGTCATTAGCATTGCTGTTTTACTGCACATACATTTTTGAGAAATCAGTACTGAAGAACTTCTGATCTTGTTACAGACCATCTAGACACCCTGACAAAATCTCTTGGTCAGAATAATGTATTGTGATGTTTTCATTACATTACATTGCATTTCATTGCATTCTGTAGAATATGTTCAGTGATTCAGCAACCCTTGTAAGGTGTTAAGTTTCTAACTGATAGAAAGGATAAGAGATTGTGATCAGCAGTGCTCAGGTACCTCAGCAGTACCTCAGGAAACAGTGTTGGGTCCTTTCAGGTTCGCTCTTTACAAAGTCATGCCACTTTAGGGTGCAATAAAGAAGGCTATTGGTGCATTTAGTTTATTGGTGCAGAGAGAACAACATACTGCAGTGGTTCTCAAACTGGGCGCCGTGGCCACCTCAGGGGCCGCCAGATGGTGCCATGGGGGCCGCATAGAAATTTTAGGACATTACTAAAAAAATTTTTTTTTTTACCTGTATATAAGTCGTGATTGTTAACCTTTGAACTATGATGTACATAAAAATGTGAAATATTAATAAATTAAAATCAACTATACACAGCACACTAAGACACACACCAAACAGAGACATCCGTTGATATACTAGTGTACTGTTAGCCACAAGCTGATAAAACCTAAGACTATTTAAAATGGATAAGTTTTTAGATAGAGGACGTAGTCTCTTAGCTGAGAAAGTTAATACAGAAGAGACTAGCATGAAAAAAAAACAACAAAATTACAAAACTCTAGGGGGCCATGAAGGGATGCACCCTACACAAGGGGGGCCTCATGCTGAAAAAGTTTGAGAACCATCATCAACCAGAAAAATGACAAAAAGCTGATGGTGAACAAGTTTAGTAATTATGGTAAAAAAAAGGTTAGTAAACTTTTTTTTTTCTTACTTTAAGCTGTTAAATAATTATGCCAAATATGTTGGTGAGAAAAATATGTTGGCTCCTCAGCTTTGAGTAACCTTTGCTTAAACGAAAACATGAAGCAAAAATCACAGGCATAACAGTGAGAGCGCATGTAGAGGGGCAGAGGATATGTGTGTGTGTGTGTGTGTGTGTGTGTGTGTGTGTGTGTGTGTGTGTGTGTGTGTGTGTGTGTGTGTGTGTGTGTGTGTGTGTGTGTTGGGGGGGAGGGGGGGGGGTGAAGTGCAGGATAAACACAGACTTCAGTGAAATTACCTCAGGTATGTTGCTGCGTAATTTATTTAAATAAGCACAATGTCCATGGTTTTAGACTCATTTTAACATATATGGAAAAACAAAAAAAAAATTAAGGTGCTATTTTGTGTGATAGGGGAGGGGAAGCCATTGGCATTCAGCTGAAGTAAGGTTATCTAGCTAGCTAACTAAAGTAGCTAGCTAAAGAGCTAACGCTCTACAAACTTTGGCTGGCTATTAAGTTTTTACTTAAGCAAAATTTTTAGTGCAGCTATTTCTGTTAAACCACTAACCCACTTTCAAATGTTGTCTTGTTATACATATACATAAATCAGTGCCAATGGTTCACTTGTATTTGTACTTTTTATGGACTTGAGTATGCTAAATTTTCTACATTTCCAGGATTACAGTACATCATAACATCATATTGAAAATATAAATATGAATATCTCTGGTTATCTCTGGTTAGAAGTTTGCCATTTTTTATTTAATGAATAAAATGATAATATGGTAAAATGAAAAGCAAGCAAACGAACAAACAAACAAACAACATCCAAATACAGCATCTAGACATTACAAGACATAATATACTGCCCACTTTTCCTCAAGATATTATGTTATTTATTTTATGTTTATATAGAAAGCATGTAAACAAAAGAAAAATAAAAAATTATTAAATATACATATATTAGAATGCTCTGATAAAAAGTTTGAGATTTGTAAAATCATGCTATTCATATCCTTATTTTTTCTTAATATAAGAAGTAAGTAAAAATGTGATTGATACCAAAGAAAAGTATCAACAACCAGGCAACCCACATTCAGTCCATTAAACCTAATACTGGCACACAGTGAGATCTTGGACCAAAACTCTCTCAACATTAAAAATGTTCCATGTTAAAAAAGTCAGTTGCTGTGTTAGGTGGAATTTTGGACACTTATCACAGGCTTCGGAAGAACTTGAGAGACAATTCGTAAACCAGGAACATAGTAGCACTCATTGGAAATCCTCTGATGGCACTTACTGATGCACCACGGAAGAAGACCTGAATTGGAGGTTGAAAGGAAATGGAAAATATTAAAGACAGTTCTATTCATCCATTTATCCTAGCTGACACAGTACAGACTAAAATATATAATGCACAGTATAGGAAAATACTAATCCAGTAATGATAATTGACGCAGCAATTCAATATTCCTCCAAAAAGGCATTCTAATGCTATTACATATAGGTCAGCATCTTAGCATATTAACATGGCAAAATCAACCATGTTAGAAACGAGTTAGTACAGCAACAAAAACACACAAGTAAAGTTTTTTCTTTTTGTAATTAGTGCTTATTTAAATGCTTCAATCTTCAGTCTTTGTTCATTCCACGACATGTGCCTGTAAAGAGAACAGTCTTGATACATATCTTACTAGTACGTTGAGTGCCTACTACTTACTTATACCTGGTTGGTGGAATCATGCTAGAAGCTCAAAGGGAACTATTATTGTTTAAAAATGGGTTATGCTATGAACTTAGGCATATATACTGGCCTGTGATATACCTGACTGACTAAAAGTTACCCCCTCCTAACTGCTATGGGCAGTGAGAATCATGTGGATGCCTACTTGTTCACATGCACTCTGAGACCTTCAACAATATATGATATGATATGCCTGATATAAATACCATCATTCATTCAACAGCTTTCATTCCCTTTCTTTTTCTTGGCTGTTGGCACAGTCCACACTGCTGGACACATGTAAATCAATCCTGAGAAACCTACCCTATGTGCCAAGGATGATCTTTGGAGCTGTAGCCCAAAAAGCCCTGGAGAGAGGATCACAGGTCTCAATCACAAGCAATCAGACTCGCCATGTGGCACTCTTAAATCACCACAGTCTGGTTTTTTGGCTAGGTAACCAACAAGTTAGCCTCAAACAGACAGTGTCATGCTCTTGGGACCCTAGCAGCCCATTTACCCTGTGGGTCCTGCTGTGGATGCCAGGATTAGGATGCAGGAAGGCACCTTAAATTGGGGGTGCTGGAATTTTAAGCAGCATATGTGCAAAATATGCTATAAAGTGGATATAAAAACACCACTGTTAAAATTGTAGCTTTTGTTTATGTAAAACAGATAAACCAAGATAAATCATGTCAAATCTGTTTCCACCTTTAATGTAATATAGCAACCAACTAAATTCAATTGAAAAACAATAAACTGTTGGGATATGTGTGTACACCCTTTAACTAATACTTTGTTAAAGCACCCCCATAGCATGATACTGTCACCACCATGCTTCACTGTAGGTATTGTTTTCTTTGGCCAATAAGCTGCCTTGTTTTTGTGCCAAGCATGTCTTTTTGAATTATGTGAAAAAACTTTTACCTTGGTTTCATCAGACCATAACAAATTTTGCCACATTTTGGCAAAATTTAGGCTGGCTTGAAAGTTTTTTGTTTATTTATTTATTTATTACGAAGGTCTTCTGTCTATGCAACATGGGAAGAATACAAGAGATTGTTGTCTCATGTAAGTGGTAACCAGTACCCCTGATTGATACCTTTCAACAATGAGATCCCATATACACTTTGTAAAGTCTTTGCAGACCATGGCTTCAGCAGTCTGATGAAACCAATTAGTTGTCAAGAAAATCCTACAGAAACAGCTGATCTTTATTTGGGGTTAATCAGAATCACTTTGTTAATGACAGGGGTATGATAATTACTTTTGCACATGGGTTTGAATGTGATTGGTCAATTCTGATCTCACATGCCCCATTATAAAAGAGTGTCCACAATTATACAACCAGGTTACTGTAACTTTTAATCCTTTTTTCCCCTCCTCAAATGTTTATATTTATTTTTTCACTTGACATTTGCTGGATGCTATATCACATTAAAGGTGGAAAAAGATCTGGCATAATTAATCTTAGTTTAATTTTCTTACATCAAAAAAACATAGGATCCCTATCTAGGATTGTTAACTACAGCTGCAGCAGGTGGGTCTATGTAGAGCTCAAAAAGTCCTCTACTTACCAGTTCTGAGACACCACTACATGCTGGTCCATTCAGGCAACGTCATGACTGTTGCCCAGGTGAATGGCCTCTGCACCCAGAAGTGGTGTCCCAGATCTAGGAAAAGTTTGGCAGGGCCAGGTGGACTATTCACCCATGCCAAATCAACTCGCTGTTGACTGTGGTTCTCCCTGGACAGTCAACTAGGTCTGGACGCACTGGCCCATGACTGGCCTCACTGTCTACAGTCGTGCTTGAAAGTTTGTGAACCCTTTAGAAATTTCTATATATCTAAATAAATACAGTTGTGCTCATAAATTTACACACCCCTTGCAGAATCTGCAAAATGTTGATAGTTAAAAAAAATAAGAAGGATCATTAAAAATGCATTTTGTTTTTTATTTAGTACTGCGCTGAATAAGCTATTTCACATAACAGATGTTTACATATAGTATGTAACTGACTCAATTTACACAAATGAACCAGTTCAAAAGTTTACATACCCTTGATTCTTAATACTGTGTGTTGTTACCTGGCTGATCAACGACTGTTTTTATGTTTTGTGATAGTTGTTCATGAGTCCCTTGTTTGTCCTGAGCAGTTAAACTGCCCACAGTTCTTCAGATAAATCCTCCAGATCCTGCATATTCTTTGCTGTTCCAGCATCTTCTGCATATATTTGACCCCTTTCCAACAGTGGCAATATGATGTTGAGATCCATCTTTTCACACTGACGACAACTGAGAGACTCATACACAACTATTACAAAAGGTGCAAACATTCACTGATGCAATTTAAACTTAAAATTTAACAACAATTTAAGTTTACATCCCCCTCTTAATGTATCGTGTTGCCTTCTTGAGCATCAGTGAATGTTTGCACCTTTTGTAATAGTTGTGTACAAGCCCCTCAGTTGTCATCAGTGTGAAAAGATGGATCTCAAAATCATATAGTCACTGTTGGAAAGGGGTCAAATATGCAGAAGATGCTGGAAAAGCAAAGAATGTGCAGGACCTGGAGGATTTTTCTGAAGAACTGTGGGCAGTTTGTTACTGTTCTCCATATAAGAAGGTATCTGGTATCTTAAGCGGTTATCTGGCAAACCACTGAACCACAATTACATACATAACTAGTATGTAGTAAACTTACATGTAGTCCCTCTGTCTTGTAACTTTGTATGATGCAATGAGCGATTCCTTTATATTTTCTGTGGTGCAATGTGTCAGCTTGCAGTCGACTCTTAACCACATCAGCTGGCGTTGCTGTGACCCAGGAGATAGATCCTGTGGAACAAGACACATTCAATTAATAAGACACATGCTTGAGTGAGAAGCATCTAAAAGATCTAATTTTGTTGATTTACCAATGATTTGCCACAAGACCAAACCCATACCATAGGGCACATATGTCAAACACAAGGCCCGCGGCACGAAGTAGGCCCGCTGCACATTTCTATCTGGCCCACGCATTGATATGAGTTTTGAATTGATCTTGGACTGCTTCCATACCGCCTGCGCCACACTGAACTACAAGTCCCAGCAAACCTTGCCAACAGGCTACACGCTAAACATTAGGTTACCCACACACACACGCACAAGACAGTTGATCCAGCGCACTGTCTGTATGTCAAAATTAGTAAAGGTTTTAATAGCAGCATTGTTCCCTATTATCAAAAAAGTACAGTATTAGCTAGCTAATAAACATCTGCTGGGAACATCTCTAATAAACATACAACTTACGGACAAGCACCTTCATTCAATTCTCAGAGTTGCAGCAGCTCAGGAGTTGACACCAAATATTGATAAACTTGCATCAAAGAAAAGAAGCCAGGTTTCAAGTAGTAGCAAATAGATAACAAAATAAGCCTGATAAACACTTAAATAGTTTGGGCAGTTAATTTAAGTGTTATTCATAATTGAGTTATGCTTGCTTTTAGTTATTTGATGCTTAAAGTCATATTACCTATTATATGAAGTTCATATTTGTATAAAGCAATTACTAGTTTGAGTCACAGCAGCATCACATTTTTTATCAACAAAAAATAAAAATAAGCCATATCTGGCCCACGGATTGGTCTGTTTTTTTTATTTTTATTTTTATATGGCCCTTAAGTTGATTGAGTTCGACACGCCTGCCATAGGGTGTTTCTATGACATAAAATCAGGTGAATTAACACTATAGATTTTTTTAATAATAAAGATTTAATAATAATAATTTACCTGCTAAACCGCCAGCGAGCCATATGGAGCAGGGGTGAGGGGAGCCGCTACTGTTAGGGTTCATCCAGCTACACAGGAGCGTGTATGGCATAAAGTAAAGGGCATAGCCAGGAACATCACGGAGTATCATGGCCCCTGCTCCTCTGTAGAGCCCTTGGATTCCCTCAGTCTGCAAGATGCTGCTGATGCAGTGAAGAGGTCCTCTGTATACTGTATGCTGATTCTGGAGCCCCACTGATCGAAGAGGGGCATTGCCATTGCCAGCAAGAGTGAAGTTTTCTGAAAACATATGTCAGTTTTACCCTTGAGACACGTTGTGCATAAATAGGTCCTGTCTCCATTCTGCTGACTCTGCAGTGTAACTACATTTGCAAGGTAGAGCACACCATTTATTTACTTAGAAATGGCCAACACTAGAAAGAGCATTACATTAGGCCTTCCTGTTTCAATTTCAGACTTACGTGCGAGGATGGGTTGAGTTTGCATTTGCAGTCTGATTTTGACCAGGTCCACTGGGGCCCCCAGGCTCACTGATACCAGGCCTGTCATCATGCTGGCCACAGTAAGGTCAAGCATATTGCACTGGTGTCTTCCGTCACCATAACGAAGATTGATAATAAATCTTTGAGAATTGCTGAAGAAGCCAAACACCACTGAGTTATACAGTGTGATGCTTGCTAGTGGGAAGGACAGGCCTTTGAAAAAACCAGTAAGCTGCAAGTAAAAAAAAAAGGTCAACTGTGGTTATTTCAGACATTATTTACACATTAGAATAACATTTTTTAAAATATATAGTAGGTTATTTGCAGACCAACAAGGAGGTGGCATAACAAATGGGATCACTTACAGTTTCCTTTTTGTAGATGGTTACAATACAGTGGAAGGCATTCTTGTAGCCTTTTCCGGCTTGTAAGCGTGTCTGTTAAATGAAGATTTTTAGATTACACTTTAACAATAATAAATAGTTTCCAAATAAATCATGAACGCAAGGGTGTGAAGAAAGGCGCTGCATTGCCCTTTACAGCTGTCGTTACTCTTTTTTCCTTTTTTTTTTGAGGATTTGAGGTACCTTCACAGTGTCAAGTGGATGTCCTACAATCACACTGCAGGCACCTGGTGGAAAATCAAAAAGCATCATTAGCCTGTTTTAAAGGGAAACAACAGGCTACTGGAGAGGACGAGCTGTTCAGCTTTGTAGATTCTAGTCCAGCCTGAGCGCTGATGAATGAATAACACTTTGTCCTCTCTGCTGAATAGCAGACATTGTGTGCTTCAGGCATAATATTGCAGCCCCATGCGACAGATTGCCATAAAGTAAACATCCAAGTAAACTTTGGCACTTTGTAAAAGGATGGTTTTATGGTATAGCCGATTTAAAACAACTTGCAGTACTGACAAACTTGAAATCTGTTGAGACTTTCTCTGTTGACAAGTCGCATTAAGCGACCACTTCGCATTTTAAATAGGTCTTATTAAACATCAGTTAAGATGCAACTTTTTTCGTGGAAGAAAAGCGATACAGTGCCGATTTACCATATTATTTTTTTTACTTCTAGACTTTCACTGAATGCACTGGAATATTTGAGGCGATCAAAGCCGCTATCTTGTTTATTTCAGGGTTAAACAACAGTGCAGCATTTGGACGTGGCGATAATCTGAGGTTCAGTATGCTGATTCAGTCCACTTGTTCAGACTACAAGCCGGCGTGTTATCGACCCTTATCACGATGTTTCATTTGACTTTGCACAGCACTCGAGCTACTTTTCCCTATATATTACCACACTTCTGTGGTACAAACTACCACCGCCGGAATTTGCTTATATTTCTTTCACAAGGCTGCTGCAACTCGTCTATTTGAACTATTCATTACAATAAGATGAATAAATACATGAACACTGCTTACCTCCTATCCACCCTGCTAAAAAATCATCCAACTGAAACAAACTCATCTTGCTCGTTGATGCTTCAGAAATTTAAAAAAAAAAAAAAAAAAAGATTTTTTTTTTTTTTTTGCGCATTCAGCGCGAACAAGGGTCTTCTTCAAACTGCAGATATCATCTTAGATCACAGGCTTTTTATTGAGCACAGCGCGTGCAAAAAACAACTTAAAGCAAAAACAACCTTTCATTCGATCTGTGCGTTTTAGTGGGCGAGGCTTTTTGGAAACACCGCTCCTTGCACCAATAGTATCTCAAGAGGTTCTTAGAGCCTGACGGTAAGTGGAAAAAAACCCCGGCTATTTCTTAATATGACTAAATCCTGAGTACGCTGTCAGATTAATAAATTACCATACGTGTTTCTGTATGTGTCGTACAATCGTGTTATTATGTTGGCTTGACAAAGCCAATATACTGTTCTGCTTTATAAACTTCTTCTTCTTCTTCTTCCCCAAATTTCTGAACCCTACTCCTCCCAGAGCTTTGAAGCTACATGCACCAAACTCGACACAGACCTTCAGTCTGTTCCGACTCGTAGGTGTGACTTTTCTAAGTGATCAGAATTAAGGACTTCCCGTTATGGAAGCTCAAAGTGGCCAAAATTCCCACTGACTTGCATTAGAAAGCTCCTTGAGCTTTCAAACTGCTTCCACCAAACTCAGCCCTTCAGTCCTTCAGGCTGATCAGACTGTTCATGCTCTATTTTTCCTAACTTTGGACTCCTGGTTTTCCCATAGCGGACAATCAGAAGTCCCCAAAACTCCCATTCACTTACGCTGATGGAACGTTCAGAGCCTAGCTCGGAATGTTCAAGATGTCAAACTCCAACTGTCAAAACTCACAAACACCTGTGTGCACACGGCCTGAAGCCCCTCTTCTCTCCCTCTCACTCTGTCAATGTACCTGTAACAGAGACTCTCACTTCATCTCTCTCTCTCCCCCCCCCACGCCCCCCACCCCCCCACCAACCCCCCAACTCTAAAAGTATTAGCACCCTATTTATCCAACTCAAAGTATTGGCACCCTAGCCACCCAACTCTAAAAGTATTGGCACCCTATTTATCCATCCAATCTATCTGTCTCTTTCTTTCTTAAAACTGCACATTACCTTCAGATTTCAAACTGACAACTATTTTACACTTTCCGACCGGCTTTGTCAAGCCAACGTCAAAGTTTGTCGTGACGAACTTTACCTATCTACTTTAGTATATTGCAATTGTAGCCATAGTATGAGACTCACGCATGTTACATTTCCAAGATAACCCAAGACATTTATTTATTTGACAATGTGAGAATGTCTTGTTTATTTATTTATCACTGCATTGATTATGATACATTATCAAGTGCCTAAAAGATAATGCTTTAATTAGGAAGTCTGTTATAGAGACTGTTACATCCATCAAGATCACACATTTGTAAATGTATTAATGTTTTTTTTCCATTCGGTGTGAATGTAATTTATTGGAACACATAGCAGCACTTAAGCTATTCCTGACCCTGAGTTGCCTGTTACTGTATATACTGTTACTCTTACAGTTGCAGCTGCTACAGTAAATAGGTCAGGCTCTAGATTAGGGTTTGATGTAGTCATGTACAGTATCATTACAACACCGAGACTTGATAATTTGATAATGTATCTTATATCCAAATTATATCTGATGATCAAATGGCCTATATATACTGTTACTGATATACTAGGATGATTACCTTTCTGTCTTGGTCTCATAAAATATGAAATTACACCGGTTATACATTAATTCAACAGCAACCTTTTATTGATGATGACAGGCAATATGGCCACATTCACATTCCTACATGGTATTTGATGACCATAACTGACTAAATATAGCTTTGCCTGTGGTTTCACTAAACATATTTTGACTCTTGATTCTTAGTCAGCAGGTATTATACACATGGCAGCACCTGACACAGGAAAAAAAAGACATGGAAGAAGAAGAAGTCATATAAATAAAGTACTATATTGAAATTGTATATTTACATATAGGAAATTGAGATATGTCCTAAGTACATCAAAGTAATATTGAAAAAACTGACAAACATATGATAACAAGGGTTAAAGATTGACTTGCTTTATTTTGACCGTATTATTTATATTGGTTAGATTCATGAACATGCCTAAGGAAACGCTCATCTGTTTAATGTAAGATTGGTCAGGATTTACAGAGAATATTGCTGTTGTGCAGACTAACTTCTATCCTGCACTAAGTAATCCACTTATTTAGATGCCTTATAGATATCAAGACTTATTTGGCTGACTAAAATGCATTTTGATAAAATCTACAATAAAAAAGTCCATTTTGTTTATTAGATGTTTGTTATGCCCTCTGTTAGTAAGCGCAGAGCTAATCCTGGGTCTTTGGTTTTAAAAAATCACACATTTAACTGTAAAATAAAAAAGACCACTTGATTTATTATTTGATTGAAAACACTTATTATAGCCCCCAGTTTAGCTCTGCTTACAACTTACAGCAGCCAGGAGGGTATAGATTCCCATTAGTCCACTGTTCATTAAACCAGTTCTTTTATACTTAACAAACCCTGTTTGAGAGATAGTCCTTATGCTTTGTGTCCACAAAAGGTATTTCAACATTCAGCATACTTAAACAATAACTCTTGGCTATTTTGTCTTATGATTAACTCAACACCTGTATATGACCTCATGAGTTGTCCTTTTATAACCTTACCTAGGCCATGCTAGGTAACAGAAAGCTAAACAGCCAATTCAACTTGCAACGTGACAATATTACAGTCATAAAACTTTTGAAAACTGCTGATTTAGGAGTCATTAAGGCATGAATTACCTTTGCAAGTTACTTTTGTACTGTATGCTATACACAACAATGGCTGGACAATAAAATGAATACACTGAACAGGAAAATGCATTTACAGTTCCAATTTGATTGCCTGTACCTCTCCCCAAACACACACACACACACACACACACACACACACACACACACACACACACACACACACACACACACACACACACACACACTATTATATTAAGAAGACTTTCCTTGCTAATAGAGTTAAATGTGTTTTACAGGGATCCACCTTACCCTTTGTGCTATAGAGATCCTGTAAACATCAAAAAGAATTTTCCCTGAACAAATATAAGTCTTATATTCAGATTTCTATGTGGATGACACTCAACTCATCCTCTCCTTCCCTCCTTCAGATACTCATGTTTCTGCTCAGATCTCAGCATGTCTGGCAGACATCTCATCATGGATGGCAGCTCATCAGCTGAAACTTAATCCCAGCAAAGCTGAAATGCTGTTCATCCCAGGTGATCCATCACCATGTCAGGATCTTGTGATCTCACTGGACAACTCTCTGATCCCACCTTTGGTCACTGCACGCAACTTTGGGGTAACCATGGAGAATCAATTGTCCTTTTCTTCTCACATTACTAATCTGACACACTCATCAGAAGAATTCATCTATTTCTATCTACACAGGCCACACAGGTGCTTGTTCAGTCCCTTGTCATTTCAAAACTGGACTACTGCAACTTGATCCTGGCAAGTCTGCCTCTGGGTGCAATTCGACCTCTGCAACTGATCCAGAATGCAGCTGTGACTTGTTATCAACCTTCCTAAGTTCTCCCACACCATCCCATTACTATGCTCCGTCCACTGGCTTCCTGTAGCTGCCTGCATTAGTTTGAAACACTGATGATTGCCTACAAAGCCAAAAATGGATCAGCACCCACCTACTTCAAAGCGCTTATCACACCCCGCACTGCACCACACTCCCTCTGATTCTCTAGCACTGTTTGACTGGTCCCACCATCTCTCAGGGTACAAGGAAGGCAGGCATCAAAACTCTTCACTGTTCTGGCATCTAGGTAGTGGAATGAACCTTCCCTAGATGTCCAAACAGCTGTGTCACTGGCAGTCTTCAAACGATGTCTAAAGACCTACCTTTTCCTGAAGTAATTAAACTAGCATGTAAAAAAAAGTGTTGCCTGTGTGCTTTTCTTACTATAATACCTCCCCAACAGAGTTTTTAGACTGATGGCATTCTTAGTCTGTGACCTAGTGAACCAGTAGCAGGATGTATTTATTGATAGAGACTTCAAAGCACTTCCATAAGTTGCTCTGGATAAGGGAAGCTGCCAAATGTCATAAATGTAAATGTAAATTTTTTCTGTGCAAAATTTAACTCAGGCACAGTGGCGCAGAGGGTAGTGTAGCTGCCTCACAGCTTCAGGTCTGTGGTCTGATCCTGAGCTTGGGTTACTGTGGAGATTATGTGGTGTTCTCTGGGATCCTCCTCCTCAAAACATGCATATAAGTGGATTGGCTAAGATAAATTGCCCCTAGGCATTTATATGTGTGTGTGCATGGTGCCCTGCAATGGACTAGTGTCACATCCAGGGTGTATTCACACCTCACACTTAGTGTTCCCAGGATAGGCTCTGGATCCACTGTAACTCTGTCTAGGATAAAGCACTTATAGAAAACTTGCAAAGCGGAAAGTAAATTCTTAATACCAAAACTTGATATTATGGCTGCATATGACAACCCGGTGAGAATCTTGTGCCTATGACAGAAATGGTGTTTGTAAGGAGATACCGGCTTTATCAGGCCATCAGCTCAAGCAACGCACAAAAACGGTCTTTACACTGTATTAGAAGGACAGGCATTCTTTATTGGTACTTGATTAAAAAACAAACACCAAATACCAAGACATCTGTGAATAAACAGAAGTCCTTGTATACAACAGTACAACTTCATGAAGTTATATGAACCTTAAACTGTTTCATTACAGCCACATACTCACGTTTTGACCACTGTGTTTATACTTTCTTTCTATAGCTACCTGGGTATTCTTTTTCAGTGGTGAAATCTTTCTCCTAAAAGCTGACTGTCGAGGTATTCAAGAGTTTTGTCCCCATCTGAAATCTGCACACACGTGTGTACACAAGAAGGATGAATAGACAGTCAGATTGCAAAGTTCAAAATTGTGAAGCTTGTGGCCAACTAATTGCACAAGACAGTAGGTGCTCTATGGGACATGAAAAGAGCATCTGTAGCTGAGACTAAACACACATTACCACGAAAGCACTAAATTGTAGCGGGGTATCATGACAAATAGCACTGTTTAAGATTTGGTGAGAGATATGAGAACTATGAGAACTACATATGAGAAATATATAAAATAGTATATAATTAGTAATGAGTAAATGAGTATTTACTCATCAGTACTATTTTATTGCTGATAAAAGAGGGTCAAAAACCACATGTATGTATAACCTAGAAAATACAACCTCCAGTGTCCTCTGTTGGTCTCCATTTGCATCCCTATAAGAAGAGGTAACCACATCATTCAGTGTACACAAACTTTGATCATAACCATAAGACATTAAACAAAGCCTACTGATCTGCACTTGTGTTAATTTGATCATAAACGATCAGGAAGATTAGAAAGATGGGAGGTTGTTCAAAGTTCAAAGATCTCCTGACACACTGCAAAATTTCTGTTCAAATTCGGAAAGGTCCATTGCAACATCTTCATGAGGAAGAGAATGATCACTTTCTTGGAAGCTTTTAACTTGCATTATGCATGACTTCTCTTGTTAAAAACTATTATTCATGCAAGTGTGATTGTAGCAAGCTATGCATAACTTTGTGGTAATGGTGTCTTCTTCAGGTTTTCAGATTCTGCATCTGCAGTTGTCTCAAGGTGTTTGTGAAGAAGCTTAGGATCATGAGTAAAAAGCAGTGTTAATGACTTGTTAAACTTTGCTACAGAGGCAACCTCATCTTTCTTCACTGCACTTACTTTACCTCCACAAAACGGAAACTGTTTAGTCAATTTTACAGATTTAACAAACCAATGTTTTTTTATTTATTATTTTTATTTATTTATTTATTTATTTTTACCAGTGGCGGCAGGTAGTTATTAAAATGGGGAAGCACAACTTGTCTTTGGTTACTGCAAAATGCATACCTACAATTAATTGACATAAATTATCTCATTTAGATAAGTGCAGCTACACCTGGACCTGTCCTCATAATCTCAAGTGTCTTAAAAAAGCTTTTTATATCTGCATAGCAAGTTGCTAATCACCACCAACTTATGTACAGGTCAGAGACATTCCATATCTTTAAGTAAAATTATGAATTATGAACATCCAGCATAAAACCATCAATGTGCAGACAATGCCACCACATACACCTTTAGGATAAGCTGCCCTAGGAGGCCATATTTGTAGTTTCAATGTTTGAAGTCTGTTATGCTACAGCAGTTCATTTATGTAAGAGAGCAGGTCTGGTTTGATTGGTAGTTAGCACAGAAGACCTGTCAACAATGCCAACAACAGGCAGAATCATGGCACGTTCTATCAACAACACTGATTGCATAGTCTGTTGTATGTGCTAATGTTTCCTGGCATAAAATCTCTTGATTTGCTCTGTCAATGACCCACAATTGAAAGTGAGTTGTCTGTCTGTGTGATTTCTATTCTGCCATTAAGGTTCCAAATCAACAGGACCACCTTCTTGTGGATTTGACTAAACATTTGGCAATCCATGCGTATAGCCTTGCTGACAGACAGTGTATTGGCTGTTTGGTAAGTTTGCTTCTCTAAAAGACAGGAGGTGTCCGTCTGCCCACATCCAGAGATTACAGCTTACATACTCATTTCTGAGAGTCAGTGCGCATTCACTAAACACTGATATGGTCTAAGGTGCAGCATTCCCAGTTGCTGTCAACATTTCTGCCAGAAAGTCTATACCCACAATGACTTTCTTATTAAAAAAAAAAAAGTGGCCACTCATATTTTTTGGAATGACTTTCTGATTGAAATTTTCTGATTGAGACAGGTCTGTTTTCCATCAAAAAGGCTTGCATGGGTCACAAGTCAAGCTTCATGCCTATGTACTGTCTGCACATTTGTCAAATGGCTCTTTTGATCATTTTCAATCCAATAGCTTTCCATATGTGAGATCAAGAGCTCTGTCTGGCTCTTCAGTTGATGTTGGGACTGTGTACACATGAGCCAGACATCCAGAAAGGGGAGTATGCACAGAACCTGGCATTGCAGGTGCTCTAGAGCAACTCTAAAAGCAGAATCGAAACTGTATATAGCCTGTGATGCACATCAATTGAAATGTGTTTGTTCAAAGGTTGCATATGGTATTAGTGTACATATCGGCAGTCATTCTAATAAAACATTTCTTTTAGAAAGGAAAAACAATACAATACGGAGGCAGCGGATTTCTGCATCCGTCATTTGCTAGCCATTTTAAACATGCATGAGAGCTAATTATCGAAATCTGTATAAATCTGGAATAACCCAGACGGTTTATATTATAACAATAACAATATGAGCAAAAAAAAAAAAAAAAAAAAGGATTAGAGTGCCATGCTCAGCACCTTTGAATTCACTTTCTCAATTCTTCAACAATACGAGAATGGGAAAGAGGATAAGTGTGACACAGTGGAGACCTTGTATAGGTCACCCACTTTGCAACTGACAATTGATACTCAGCAAGGAGACGAGAACACAGGAAAGCTCTACCAAATACAGTATTTAGAAAACCACCCTGGGAGAATCACTATGACCATTACATGCCACAGTGGCTCACCCGTCCACATGTTGATTCTGGCACAAGTTTTATGCCGGATGCCGTTCCTGACGCAACCCTCCAGTAGCTGGGGTTTGCTCCCTGACCAGAAATCGAACCCGGCTATGGTGATGAGAGTGCCACATGCTAGCCATTAGTCCACCAGAGAACCCATTACCAGGCTAAAAAGTATTCATCAAAAAATACCACAAAAATGACTAACTTGATCAACTTAATCAAATTTAATCAAACTTAATCAAAGACAGATTTATATTTACATTGACTTGGATAAAAAATGTATGAACACTACATTCTTTGGTCTAATTTATGCAGTTAGTCTACACATTTCTTGAATAAAATTTTATTTGTATATGTCTCTTTGCTAAAATAAAATGTATAATAATTAGTCAGTTAAACAAAATGAAATCAATGCAGCTGTAATCCCATTCCTTTGGTTTGTAAGATCTGGCCTCAAGTAGCCCAGTAAACCAGTAGTCATTACAGAGTGGAGCTGCTATCACCCCAACATTTTCCTACCGTGAGTGTCTCACAGACACCATGACATTCCAGCTGATTCAATTCAGAGGGATATTGTTTTATTTGATTAAGGGTACTACAGTTCAAGGCTAGTGACGTCTGATGGTTTTGACTGATCAAGGTTGCTTGTGTGTTTTCTAAATCCTATGCAAAGATCAAAACAGGTCAACAAACCTCTGACTGGGTAAATAGAAGTTCATTTGCACATTTACTACTATTACTGAGGTTAGAAACGTGAACTACCAGTCAAATGTTTGGACACACTAGGTTGAATAGATATTTTCATTATGCTTACGTATAAATATTTTTTTAAATCAAAAATTAAATTGTATTTTTAATATTTTTAATAAGCAGTTTTACTTATTAAAATGTTATGTTTAAAATTTATTTGTTTCCCCAAACAAGTAGTTTTCATGTAGAACTTTTAGAGAGAAGCAGTGAGGAGCTTTTTAAGAAAAACCTCCTGGGTGAAGCTCCCTCATGAAGCCAGCTGAGAAGATGCCAAGATGCCCAGGAATTGCTGTATTTCTTTGCGAAGTCCAATCTGGCTTTCCGATTCTCACTGCTGATGAGTGGTTTGCATCTTGTGATTTGGCCTCTAAATCTTTTTCAAATGGTGGATTGTGATACCTTCACCCCTGCCCTGTGGAGATTGTTGGTGATGTCACTGACTATTGTTTTGGTTTTTCTTCACAGCTCTCACAATGTTTCTGTAATCAGCTGTTGTTGTTTTCCTTGCCTGACTCATTAGGTGTCTGTTGCTCGGTACACCAGTGGTTTCTTTCTTTTTTGGGACATTCGAAATTGTTGTATTGGCTATGTGAAATGTGTATGCAATGCCTCTGATTGATTTTCCTTCTTTTCTCAGCTTCAAAATGGCTTGCTTTTCTCCAATAAACAGCTCTCTGAGCTTCATGTTAGCTTATCCTTTTTAACAACAAATGCAGTCTTCATAGATGAAACTGAAGGCTAAAACCAAGAGATATTCAGAGCTATTTTTGTTTAAACAATCAAGCTAACAGGACACACCTGGGTAACAAGAAACACCTGTCAGTCACATGTTCCAGTATTTTTGCTTGCCTACAAATTGGGTGGTCTGATATAAAATGTGCTATATTCTATGTCATTTAGCATATCAACATATAAATACCAGGAAATGAAAGCTGAAATTCTGATCTATTGTCTCATATATACAGGTGCATCTCAATGAATGAGAATGTCGTGGAAAAGTTCATTTATTTCAGTAATTCAACTCAAATTGTGAAACTCGTGTATTAAATAAATTCAATGCACACAGACTGAAGTAGTTTAAGTCTTTGGTTCTTTTAATTGTGATGATTTTGCTTTACATTTAACAAAAACCCACCAATTCACTATCTCAACAAATTAGAATATGGTGACATGCCAATCAGCTAATCAACTCAAAACACCTGCAAAGGTTTCCTGAGCCTTCAAAATGGTCTCTCAGTTTGGTTCACTAGGTAAGCCACAAACATTCATTGCCAAAGAAGCTGGCTGTTCACAGAGTGCTGTATCCAAGCATGTTAACAGAAAGTTGAGTGGAAGGAAACAGTGTGGAAGAAAAAGATGCACAACCAACCGAGAGAACCGCAGCCTTATGAGGATTGTCAAGCAAAATCGATTCAAGAATTTGAGTGAACTTCACAAGGAATGGACTGAGGCTGGGGTCAAGGCATCAAGAGCCACCACACACAGACGTGTCAAGGAATTTGACTACAGTTGTCGTATTCCTCTTGTTAAGCCACTCCTGAACCACAGACAACATCAGAGGCGTCTTACCTGGGCTAAGGAGAAGAAGAACTGGACTGTTGCCCAGTGGTCCAAAGTCCTCTTTTCAGATGAGAGCAAGTTTTGTATTTCATTTGGAAACCAAGGTCCTAGAGTCTGGAGGAAGGGTGGAGAAGCTCATAGCCCAAGTTGCTTGAAGTCCAGTGTTAAGTTGCCACAGTCTGCGATGATTTAAGGTGCAATGTCATCTGCTGGTGTTGGTCCATTGTGTTTTTTGAAAACCAAAGTCACTGCACCCGTTTACCAAGAAATTTTGGAGCACTTCATGCTTCCTTCTGCTGACCAGCTTTTTGAAGATGCTGATTTCATTTTCCAGCAGGATTTGGTACCTGCCCACACTGCCAAAAGCACCAAAAGTTGGTTAAATGACCATGGTGTTGGTGTGCTTGACTGGCCAGCAAACTCACCAGACCTGAACCCCATAGAGAATCTATGGGGTATTGTCAAGAGGAAAATGAGAAACAAGAGACCAAAAAATGCAGATGAGCTGAAGGCCACTGTCAAAGAAACCTGGGCTTCCATACCACCTCAGCAGTGCCACAAACTGATCACCTCCATGCCATGGCGAATTGAGGCAGTAATTAAAACAAAAGGAGCCCCTACCAAGTATTGAGTACATGTACAGTAAATGCACATACTTTCCAGAAGGCCAACAATTCACTAAAAATGTTTTTTTTATTGGTCTTATGAAGTATTCTAATTTGTTGAGATAGTGAATTGGTGGGTTTTTGTTAAATGTGAGCCAAAATCATCACAATTAAAAGAACCAAAGACTTAAACTACTTCAGTCTGTGTGCAGTGAATTTATTTAATACACGAGTTTCACAATTTGAGTTGAATTACTGAAATAAATGAACTTTTCCACAACATTCTAATTTATTGAGATGCACCTGTACATCTTTTCATATCAAACCCAAATATCTTCAGTCTACAGCAAATACAAATGAAATGGCATTATATATCATGTCAGATCCTTTTCTCCTTTTCTTTATTTTATAGTTATCAACAAAATTAAAGTGAAAAACAAATAAATGTTTTAGGGGAATAAACAAACAAAAAAACTTACAATAACCTTGTGGCATGTGTGTGTGTGCACACCTGTTAAAGAATACTGTTAAATCACCTCTTGCTTGTAATACAGCACTCAAGTCTTTTTAATAAGAGTTTACCATCTCAGCACATCTTGATTTAGCAATTTACATTCTTCTTTGCAAAAATGCTCCAGAGCTCTCAAATTGTGAGGGGATTGTGCACAGCCCTATTCAAGTCATTCCACAGGTTTCTGATAGGATTTAGATCTGGGCTCTGACCAGGCCATTCCAAACAATTGATTTTCATCTTCTGAACATATTCTTTTGTTGACTTGAATTTGTGTTTTAGGTCGTTACCGTGCTGGAATGTGAATTTTTTCTTTATCTTCAGCTGGATAACAGAGGCTTGCAGGTCCATGATTCCCTCCATCTTGACTAGAGACCCAGCCCCAACTGAAGAGTAGCAACCCCATGCTGCCACCACCACGCTTCACTGGGGGCATGGTGTTCTTTTTTATGTCTTATTCTCGCACCAAACATATCTTTTAGAACTATGCCAAGAAAGTTCTTCATTGGTCTCATCGGACCATAAAACATTAGGCATTTGGTTTGGGATGATTTAGGCAGAATTAGATTTTTTTTTTTCATGAGAAAGGGCTTCCGTCTAGCCACCCTACTCCATAACCCAGACATTTGAAGAATATGAGAGATTACTGTCACATGCAGGGAGTGACCAGTGTTTCCAAATATTCCTGCAGCTCCTTTGATAGTGCCATTGGTCTCATGGCAGCCTCAGTGATAAATTTTCTTCTTGTCCTTTCATCAATTTTGGAGGGATGTCCTGTTCTTGGTAATTTCACTGTGGTGCGCCATTTCCTCCATTTATTGATGACAGCCTTCACAGTGTTCCATGATATCATTTAATGTTTTGGAAATTCTTTTGTACTCCTCTCCTGATCGATACCTTTCGAAAATGAGATCCAGTATATGCTTTGTATGCTCTTTGCAGACCATGGCTACAGCAGTCAAATGAAACCAACGAGATGTCAAGAAAATTTTATGGAAACTGCTGATCTTTATTTGGGGTTCACTTAAATCACTTAATTGATGACATGTATGACAATTACTTTTCAACATAAGTTTGAATGTGATTGGTTAATTCTGCACACAGCCACATGCCTGCTATACCACATGAAAGGTGGGAAAAGAACTGACGTGATTCATCTTGGTTTCTTTTTTTTTTACATCACAAAAACCTGCAATTTTATTAAGGGTGTGTAGACTTTTTATATCCACTGTATGTCTGCTTTGACCTGGTCCTGACTGTAGCTACAATGCCCTTAAATCAGGCCAACTGTTGCAAATAACCACCAGTGATAAAAAAACAAAACAAACTATGCTACTGATATTCTTCATATCTGTGTGACCTAATGCATCAGTGCCCCCATTCCCTTGCTTACCATGTCTAAAGATCAAAGTTGCTTTAAACCTCAATTCAGTAAAACATCAGCAGTATCAGTTCAAATGGTGCAATAAAAGCAAGACTGAATCCATGGTCAAATTTGACACAAAATTCAAATGGACCTTTCCAAAGAACCTTTGCAATTCAGAAGTACATTTAATTAAGCAATGTTAGATCATATTTTTTACTGTGCTATGAAAGGATTCTGCCTTGTATTTCTGCTTAAGTGGAATTTGTTGAAGAATATATATTTTACAGACACAATAAGAAAGGTATTAACCAATATTACAGAAGAAAATAACAAACAAACTTATATTTGCATGCAATGCTTACATTTAAAACAAAAAAAATTTACCAAATCATTGAGTATCACCTGTTTTTTTTTTTTAAACTTTCATATAAAATGTAACATATTATTGAAGCTCCTAAATGAAAGTTTGCTATAAGAGATTGTATTTATTATTTGACTTTTTAAAAATATACATGTCCTGCAGGTGGCAGAAGAGCCCAATCTATTTATTTATTTTTATTTATTTTTATTTATTTATTTATTTATTTTTTATATGTTTCTGTTTCTGAGTCTTTTTGGTGCTCCCTTGTTAAAAGTAACCTTTTCATAGATTAAATTACCACTGACCTTTCCTCTACTACAATAGACTCCTGCTACAAAGTGTAAGAGTCTGGAACAGTTCCTTCACTTCTGTGGAGCTGTGGAGGTTTTCCATAAATCCCCCTCTCTGTCCTCCTTGCACCTTCCTTAACTAATCTTAGTTGTCCTGACTACGCATTTGATCTGTAATGTGCTCCAGCCTGTTTTGGTGGAATTTTCCACCACTGTAGAATGAGACTGTGTGCAGTGACATTCATAGGGTATTCTTTTAAAGAAAAGCAAATGAACAAACGCTTTTTAATTTGGACTTTCCCCACATTCACACTTGTGTTCACTGAAATAAGCAGTTTAAGATGCAGCCATGTCTGGATTCTGGGAAATTAATTGAAGATTTACCATCACTGGATTTTGCTTAATCACTCCCATGTTAGTCCATGTTCAGCATTTTGTCACATGATTCACATGGTTATACTGCACTCACCTCAACATACCTGGGAATTTACTACATTCTTCCAGGCAAAAATGTATCCTTATCATCAAGGTGTTATAGATTTTGTCACCAGCCATGTTATACAAGTGCAGTGGTGGATAATACAGATTGATAATTGCAGTTATTCTATCTGGCTATAACAAAGTCCAAGTTTAAAATGTTGGGTAGAAGATTGCTACTGTATTTGAGTGGCCAAATAACAATATGGTAGGAGAAAACACTCACTATTGTGTTTTTAACACTGAAACATCTAACCACTGCTTTCAGTTTACTAGTACTATCATTTTAGCTGCAAATGAGCTAAAGCTCCAGTAATGATTAATTCCATAGGGGTTTTGTTTTTATTAGCTAGGGCACAGTCTCATTTGTAAACCTGGTCTTTACAGTGATCTTGTATGCATACAGACTGTAACCACATGGCAATGCTCAGTGCAATGGCTTGCGAGCAGATGTACAGAGCTAATTTGCATTCGAGGAACTGTTCCTTTTAAAAGTCAAGGGCAACAGAGAGCTTGAAAGGAGGAATACAAATTTGCCAAGCCACCAAACTTGGTGCTGCTAGGACAAACACAGTGCAACTGTCACAACAGAAACAAACATCTAAATGACAACTGATTGGTTGTCTAATCCAAAATGTGGATACAAACCACAAGTTTTAACTTGTCATTTAAATCAGCTAATGTTTTTGCATTTCCTTGTGTTTCAGTCCATAAAGTTGAAAAATTGTGGCTGTTAGAGGGATGGTTAAGGCTTTCATTGAGTCACTGTGAGGGAATTTAAATGCTTGAGTCACAGGAGTGGTTTGCACAAGAATGAAGTGCTTATGTAAAAACTGCTCTTTACCCTGCAGCAACAAATTGAGGGGAGGCACAGACTAATGCTGAGTGATATTCTTAAAACTCATATTGGCTGCAAGTTGCTTAACATGCTCAGGTGAAGTCTGAGTACCTGAGAATTTTTTTAATTCTTTGTCCAACTAAAAAGCATTAAAACAGCAATCTTATAGCAGCATTATTTCATACATATCTGTAAGCGTGGATGCTGCAGATTGGTACATGGAAGATAAAGCAATAATTTCTTGCTGTGCTTCTTGCAGCACATTGAGCTGGTTGACCTTGGGCCCTGATGGTGCTGTTTAGACACAGGCTTTTTCTTGTGTCTTTTTTGTTTTCTTCTAATGCCTTTGAAAAAACGCAAGACCAACTTTGATCCTAGATCTTGACCAGTATATCTTCTAGACCAGGGTTAGTGTGCTGATCTCTGGTTACCTAAACACACACTGAGCCATTGCTGAAGACAACTCTGACATGATGTTCTGCATATCTGTCAGAGCCATTTCCAATGGTAAATCACTTTACATGTTTTGCTTATATCTTGTCAATAGCAAAATAGATCATGTGATTACAGATTTAGAGCATTTCTCAGTGCATTCACAGTTAAACCCCAACCCCTTTGTCTGATCACAGCTTAATTATATTACTGTGTTTACTAAAAAAGCAGAGCAACTAACACTATACAGATGCATACATAATTTAAACCACTGGAACGGTATTTTAAAATATCATCATGAGGGAATTTACTGTGCCACTGTGCAAAAACTTCATCAAAAGCTTTAAAAGAACTTTTGTAGTGACAGCTATACTGCACTCATTCCCTGGGCACAAGCTTTAGCAAACACAATTGGCCTGCAACACATCTAAAGTTGATACCTGTGTCGTGTTGCTGGTGGTGTCACCAGACAATGCACAAGGTCCAGATTCTAGTCCAGACATTCTAGTGAGATATTGCGTCATGTATGGGCATATTTGTCATTTCATTAGCTATTTTATTGTATTGGAGAAATTGCAAATGTTGATCCCTCCTCTGTGGGCGAACTGGTCATGACCTAATGTCTAGCTGTGTGATACCTGTGCCAGGAGGTCAGGTATGATTGGCACAATCAGTGTTGCTGGACACATGCAAATCAACTTCTGCCCTGTGTGTTAGGGCTACTCTTTGAGCCTGCTGCCGAGAAGCCCTGGATAGAAGAGTGCAGATTTAAGAATCTTGAAAGCATCACAACCAAATGGGCTGGGTTAGTGACACCTTGGGTAGCTGAAGTCTGGTTCTATGAATCTAACTGGTCCATATGAATCCCAGAGTGGCTATGAAGGATATTCTATTTTAAATAGGTTATGGTCAGATTTCAGTGTTGTAGCACCCAAGATCTGGAAATCACTCCCTATGACTCTTTGCTACATCACATCCATCTCCGAGTTCAAATCTCAACTTAAAACATATGTTTTCTCAGTGTTATTTGACCTAATGTGTTGCTATGCAGTTTGCTCTCAGTGGCTGCACTATTTGTACTGTGTTTTTCATTTTTTTGTGTTTGATTGTTCATTGTTCTTCACATTTTGTGTTTGTCCATGATTGTTCATTGTTTATGTATTATTGTATTGCTATTGTAAAGCATCAGTCAGCTCTGGAAAGGCGCTATATAAATTAAATATATTTTTTATTATTATTATTATTATTATTATTATTATTATTATTATATTTTGGTATTTCTCTGAGCCTGTCACTAGGATTATGGACCTTATAGGCTAGTGTGAGATGAGAGACCTGACATTTCCTTATAAGAATGGAGAAACAGGTATTAAAGTAATATCTGGTGATTTGTAGGGTCATTTTAAATATCTTGTTATAATGCTGCGAACTACATAACAGATTTAGTCATTTTAAAAAAACCTATGTTTCAGAGCAGAGCACCTTCTTGGCATCTTTTAGTGCTTAGTCACTCTTGGCATTTCTTCACGCAGCTTACAGGCTGGGCCGCTGGTGAGGTGATAAGGAGGTGGACTGTCCTTCATTACATGCATGTTTCGAGCTTGTCAAGCTTGTACTGACAGAGTGCTTTATTCTAATAAGCATCAATGTGGTAATCTGCAGCATAGCAGTTGTCTGCCAAGTGTTTTTCAGGGTGTCATCTCAAAACTACATAAAGTCCTACAAGGGTCCATATGAATAGCGTCATATGAAGTCTAGAAGAGGTTTTTTAGTACTGGTAATTTACTGCATGGCAAATGTAAAAGTTACCATGGTAATGTTAGAAAGCAACCTTGAAATATTTTTAAAGTTAAAATCATAACTGGCTCCAAAACTATCCCAATCACTTCCCCTGGCTTTAGTGAACACATCTAATTCTCTGCTGACAGCATGCGTTTATAAGAAATCCTTCCATTTCAATTAGAAAATGTGGATACATGTTATAAAATGAGTATGTCAGATCTTGTCCATTTCACTTTCTAATTTGACAGGTGTAGATAACAATTTGACAACCAGAAAGTCTGGCGTACAATAGGTGGCCCAAATATCTATCATTTTGTGCTGTAACATGTGTCTACTCATGGAAAAGATGATATGTAGAACTAGAATATCATACTCGTTTTGAGAACCTCATAAAGTAAAACCACTGGGGCAAAACCTTATTTCTCTGTGTTCCTTCTAGTTTGAAATAAAACCCCAAAGAGAAAATTATGAGGAAAGAAAACACTGTAAGGATAATACCCTGTTATTTTTGGAATAATATTATATTTTCATTGGATTCTTCTCAAGAGACAATGAAAGAAATGGTACAAGATACTGCACAGTATAATTGTAGTCCTTTGTAGAGGAAGCTGGGCATCTGAGTTGCTTGATTCTCTCCAATGGGATATCTAATACCATTTTATGCATTTGTTTAGTTTTGCCCATGTGATAGAACCAAGGTGGACAAAAGGTAATTTGCAATCAGCCCAGCCTTTTAACGGTTTCACAGCCAGTGCGTGATCTGTGTGTTTGGTAAATCATCCATGAAAGGTCTTGTTATTCTCTGCCAGGGACAAAGTCAGTGCAGTCCTTCTGCCCCTGAGGCCTGTGTGATTGCCATAAATAGGAATGAACACTCATAATGTTTTTTTTTTTGGTTTGTTTTTTTTTTGTTTTTCCACAGAAGCCATGTTCTCACCATTTTCTGAGACCTGAGCAGTCCCAGATGCTGTAGCCTATAAATAACACCAGAATCCTATGGTTTGATATTTATTGGATATAATGGCCTGAGGCAAAACTCAAAAAGCTCATTATGGAATATGAGATACAGTCAGGATCCTACATATCCTTGATACTACACACTTTAAGTACACAACTTTTATTATGATTCAACCAAGTCCAATAGTCCACACTTTATGGTTAAGAGATATTTTTTAATCTATTGTGTTGGCTAGACCTACTGCTAATAGTCACTTATACGCTTTACATAAGCTAATACACTTTAGGCTTTATACCAGCACTCTTAGAAAATTTAGAACACTTCAAGGTTCTTTGTTTGTCCCTCTGGGAGAACCCTTTTATGACGCTAAGATTTTAAGAGGCCTTATTTAAAGAACTGCTCTTTGTAGAGACTGCGTCAAGCTCCTGGAGAGAGTCTACAAAGTACCAAAACCATTTAGCTAATTCTTAAATGCCTGAGAAGTTCAAGGTGCTAAGAAAAAAAAAACGATTACCAATTATTTGTCATTTGTACTAGTTAGTACAGAAAAAAAGAAGTTTTTTCTTTAAGGAATCATTGGATAATTGGATTCTTAGCTTCCAAATTGTTCTACTTGGAACATGCTTTGATAGCAAGACACTTCATTGTAGAGTTCCCTATGGAACCTTTAAGGGTCCTACATTTTTTAAGAGCACACGTCAAACATCTAATAGACATTTATGATTTAGCATACTATTTTTCTTCATTTAAGCTGGTTGTTTCAGATTATACAGGTACATTGTCTATTCTCTTTCACTATATAGACTAGCATACACTGGGCATTTTCCCCAAAATTATTTTTGGATTTCCAAGTAAAATAAATTAGTGTTCATTCCATACCCACGAGAATGTATTTCATCTCATCTCAGAACATGGTTTTAATCAATATTTGGGAATTAATCATTTTACCATGGAATTGGTTGGTTAATTGGATTGTTCTGTAAAAAATGGTCCATAGTTTATCATTTTATTTTTTGAAAATGCCTTATAACGTTCTCAATTACACACATGGTATACATTTGAAATGCACCGCTGAGCTGAAATCACAATCCTTAATGTCATTTTTAGACATTCACCACTGACCCACTCTTTCATTTGACTAATTTATTGTTTAACATTGCCGTATTACACTGTCATCAATTACAGAAGTTACTGTGCTTGAAAAATTATTAAAAAGCTTATCAGGACAAGTATTTTTCAGATCAATTAAAAAAAATCCTGGCCACATGCAAACAGAACACAGTGTATTGTCCTGTTTGTTCTGTGTGAAACAGTTGGTGTAAACAGATTTAAGGAATGGATGATGTACATTCACCAGGCAAACATTCACAGAGTTTACAGAGAACAGATGGCAAATACATGATAAAAGTACAGAGAGTACTGTCTTTATGGATTTTAGTGTTGGTTATTATTGTTGTTTGCTGTGCTGCGTAGTGTGGGGGAAACAACACTGGTATGAAAGAACTGAAGCAGTTTTTAATAATAATAAAAAACCCTCATATATATGAGTGAGAGAGCAATAAGTTCTGCTCATATTAATAATATGTTTCAAAGGTTTGAGTATAAACAAATAAAGGGATAGAGTGGTTGGTTCTGAAAAATACTGTGCACCTGCCAATTTGGTTATTCTAGCAGTGAACAATCAGGGGTTTACTAATAAATGCCTTATTGAGTACAGACATTTGTTATTTCCCCCTTAGTTAAAAGCAATGCAATGTCCAGTAGCCAATAAAAAGCACATTAGACACATTGATATGAATGTATACTATGCTAGTTCTTGTGTGAGAAATTGTACTTTTCTTCAAATGCTCAAATTGACTTATTCACTGAAATGAGTAAAAATCCAGGAGTGCAGAAGCGCAGCATCATGACAGGTATGCAGATCGGTCCACTTTGTACTATAAGAGCTGTTTCAGGTGCTTATGTTGTGTGGTGCTTCTAAAAAAATTCTTCTAAAAGAAATATCACAATGTTTCTATATGACTGTATTGTAATGATTTACAATTCCACTATCAGGTGTCACCTAAAGGGGAATGCATATTGGGTGTCTCAAGGACTCTTCCTCATGTCATCCCAGAGAGCTTTTCCTTGCCACTATTTCCTCTGTTTTGCTCATTAGGGATCTAAATCTATATCTGGATTTCTGTAAAGCTGCACTGTGACAATGTCAACTGTTAAAATGGAATTGAATTTAATTGATGAATTTTTTTTGTTGTTGCACTTGTATAAACCGAACTTTCAGAGTTATCTTTCAAAACCACTCTCTCTACCATGGACTCTTTCACAACTGCCACAGATGATTTTAAAGTCATTGTACTGATTGTCCTTGTATCTCACAAAAATCTATTCTTGAAATCACAGATTCCCTGTATATATATATATATATATATATATATATATATATATATATATATATATATATATATATATATATATATATATATATATATATATATATATATATATTTTTTTTTTTTTACAATAATAAAATGGCACAAATTTAATTTCCAGTATGATTAAATGACGTAAGGTGTTGGAGTTCATTCAAGGCTCATCAATAGCATCCTCACTTCAATGTCAACTCATAATGCCTTCCTCCCTCCAAACTCATGCTGAGAGAGAAATGATGGGTGAGCTCCCTCAAGAGAAAGTCATTCTGGCAATGACAAAGCACACGTCACCACTGACACTTTAGAAATCGGGAAAATTTGTCCTTCTGCTCTCCAATGAAAAACCGAGAGAGAACGTTAAAGGTGGAGAAGAATGTTTGTTTTATTAAAAACAAATCTAATGCTCCATAGCACTGATGTGATGTAGTGTGTGAGCTGTGGAGTGGGGTCAATTCAATTGCACCACTCACCTTCACAACTTCTCTTTCTCATCCACTAGATCAGGTACAATCCCTCAAACACACAGCTGATCCAAGAAATAAATCTCTGTCTCCATTATAGGTCTGCCAATAGCATGGCCATGCTGGCTGCACACACTCTTTATTGTGGGGTTTGATGTATATTTCACTATGGCGGGGGTGTGACAGAATGGGGTTGGGAAATGAGCAAGCAGCTTCATTATGGCACTGCGGGACTGCTGAGTATAGCCGCCCAAAACAGCATGTAATGAGGGAATGGGCAGGAAGTGAGGGACGAGTGTTTGACAGAATAAAATAGAGATTGCACTTCTGCAACCAGCCCACTTGCATTTGTTTGGAGCATACTGTCATGAATGCAGGGCTCTAGCTTCAGCTTTATATCGACAGCACTGCAGTAGCCACAGCGCATTCATTAATACGTACTTACTGAGACTGCAGCTTTAAGACACCTCCATTATGGCTGCTCACTTTATGTTCCCTTCTCTTGAGACAAATATTCCTTTTATCCACTACCTCCTAATGAGGCCTACAGGTGCATCCCAATAAATTAGAATGTCGTGGAAAAGTTCATTTATTTCAGTAATTCAACTCAAATTGTGAAACTCGTGTATTAAATAAATTCAGTGCACACAGACTGAAGTAGTTTAAGTCTTTGGTTCTTTTAATTGTGATGATTTTGGCTCACATTTAACAAAAACCCACCAATTCACTATCTCAACAAATTAGAATATGGTGACATGCCAATCAGCTAATCAACTCAAAACACCTGCAAAGGTTTCCTGAGCCTTCAAAATGGTCTCTCAGTTTGGTTCACTAGGTAAGCCACAAACATTCATTGCCAAAGAAGCTGGCTGTTCACAGAGTGCTGTATCCAAGCATGTTAACAGAAAGTTGAAAGAGTGGAAGGAAAAAGTGTGGAAGAAAAAGATGCACAACCAACCGAGAGAACCGCAGCCTTATGAGGATTGTCAAGCAAAATCGATTCAAGAATTTGAGTGAACTTCACAAGGAATGGACTGAGGCTGGGGTCAAGGCATCAAGAGCCACCACACACAGATGTGTCAAGGAATTTGGCTACAGTTGTCGTATTCCTCTTGTTAAGCCACTCCTGAACCACAGACAACGTCAGAGGCGTCTTACCTGGGCTAAGGAGAAGAAGAACTGGACTGTTGCCCAGTGGTCCAAAGTCCTCTTTTCAGATGAGAGCAAGTTTTGTATTTCATTTGGAAACCAAGGTCCTAGAGTCTGGAGGAAGGGTGGAGAAGCTCATAGCCCAAGTTGCTTGAAGTCCAGTGTTAAGTTTCCACAGTCTGTGATGATTTGGGGTGCAATGTCATCTGCTGGTGTTGGTCCATTGTGTTTTTTGAAAACCAAAGTCACTGCACCCGTTTACCAAGAAATTTTGGAGCACTTCATGCTTCCTTCTGCTGACCAGCTTTTTGAAGATGCTGATTTCATTTTCCAGCAGTATTTGGCACCTGCCCACACTGCCAAAAGCACCAAAAGTTGGCTAAATGACCATGGTGTTGGTGTGCTTGACTGGCCAGCAAACTCACCAGACCTGAACCCCATAGAGAATCTATGGGGTATTGTCAAGAGGAAAATGAGAAACAAGAGACCAAAAAAATGCAGATGAGCTGAAGGCCACTGTCAAAGAAACCTGGGCTTCCATACCACCTCAGCAGTGCTACAAACTGATCACCCCCATGCCACACCAAATTGAGGCAGTAATTAAAGCAAAAGGAGCCCCTACCAAGTATTGAGTACATGTACAGTAAATGAACATACTTTCCAGAAGGCCAACAGTTCACTAAAAATGTTTTTTTTTATTGGTCTTATGAAGTATTCTAATTTGTTGAGATAGTGAATTGGTGGGTTTTTGTTAAATGTGAGCCAAAATCATCACAATTATAAGAACCAAAGACTTAAACTACTTCAGTCTGTGTGCATTGAATTTATTTAATACACGAGTTTCACAATTTGAGTTGAATTACTGAAATAAATGAACTTTTCCACGACATTCTAATTTATTGAGATGCACCTGTATTTCCATCATATAAAACAATTTAGAGTATTCATTGGGTCATAATAGTATAGTACACAGAGAAACATGGCATGACCATGAAAGTAACGCATATTTTAAAAAGAGCTTGTAGATGTAATTTCATATTTAACCAGAGATATTTGTGATGAGGCTGGACCTTGTATTCTACATACAGTACAATAGCTCATACATCAAGTCAATAGCTCATTACTCACATGTATTCAAAATGTATTACTTTCATGAACGATATTCTACAGACAAAGGTTTGGGAGCAACACTAATAAAGAAAATATAAAACACTGTAATGTGTTTATTAACATTCAGATTCTGTTTTTGCATTTTTAATGCATAATTTAGAGAGTAGAGATGTGTGCCTGATCCTCACAAGGTTTGTTGAACTGCATAAGGATAACATAAATTAGCTAAAGTAGGAGCTTGAATGTTATTTAGCTAGTTTTTCATTTTATGGGTTCTGAGATTTGAGCCTGTGCTGGAAGTTACATGTAGTTTGTATGGTTATGCTGCATGTATAGTGTTAGACATAGGGATCACCTAATAAAATAAGTGTTAGGAGGGACCACACTACATAAACAAGGGACAATTGGCTAAATTATAGTCATTATTATTCTAGTTTTAATTTCATAAAAGGCTTGGACACATGAATGCAATGGTAGTTGTCATAAGGTGAAAACATCCACTTCCTAATAATGTAGTATATATTTTGTGTATTTTGCTGTATTTTGTATTTGAATTTGTACTGGGATTCACCTTCAAGTCCTCGTTGGAATGTTTGTGTGATGCCATTTTTATTGACACGACCCAACTTGGAAAGTCAGAAAAATACGAGTTCCTGAGTTGTAATTACAACATTGTTGTGCCTTTCAAGTGACTTATGCATATAATTATGATATTTCCGATAGGACTTGAAGGTAGCATAACTTCAATAGATGACTCCGATGCAATGATGGGACAAAGTACAATATATTATAAACAAAATACTTTTCAGTTATATTATAAGGAAAATGAATATGTATGTTGGGTTGGTTTGAGTATGCTGATCTCCTGGGATTTTCACACACCACAGTTTTTAGAGATTACACAGAATGGTGCGAAAAACAAAAAAATATCCAGTGAGTCTCAGTTCTGCAATTGGAAACAGCTTGCTGAGGAGAGAGATCAGAGGAGAATGGCCAGACTTATTTGAGCTGACAAGAAAACTATGGTAACTCAGATAATCACTATTTACAACCGTTTTGAACAGAAAAGCATCTCAGAATGCACAACATGCTGAACCTTGAAGCAGATGGGCTACAACAGCACTACATCACACTGGGTTCCATTCCTGTCAGTCAAGAACAGGAATCTAAGGCTACATTGGACACAAGCTCATAGATTCCTGTTCTCGGCTATTCAGTCCACACAGTATTTCGAGGAGTTTTTTTGTGATTGTTATGGCCACAAATGCTCAATTTTGCTGCTGCTTTTAACAAAATTTGCAATGCAACTAGAAAAGATTTTTTTTTTTTTGTGGAAAACTGCTTTTTTTGCGAAATTGCACAAAATTGGTCTTTTGCAGTGATGTTTGTTGGTAAATGGGGCTTTTTAGCTGTACTCATGTTTGTCGCACGTGAATCAAAGAGGAATTTGGCTGAATGCGTGTTGTGATCACGTCACATGACACGTCTTGGCCCAAATCTGCAGAAAATCTGCAGTAATTTTTAAAAATGGCAAGCTCCTCTGAATATTGCAGTTTCCTTGATTTTGCGTTAATTGCATTAATCACAAAATCCTGGAGGGACCGACTATTGTATTATGTTTGCTTTTGGCAAATTTATTATCACTTGCTTGGCCTATAGCTTTTATTCATATATACTGTATACTATGTTTCATATAAAATATTGCTGGTGACTCCTGGCCTGTTAAACACTCATTAAACACTCATTCTTTGTACATTATGTTACTTATTAACACTGCACACTATGATTTTACATTAAGTGATACAAAATCATGTTCAGTGCTGTATATTGAATCCAGTATTGTTTTGTTGCAGTTTTTATTCTAACTGCATTCCTGCTCATATAATTTAATTCTTATTGAAGGTTTAGTTCTTTGTTCAAAGCCTCTAATTTCTCTCCAAAAAATTAACCATTAGATTACCGGGAGGTCTTTTCTAATATTTATTGTAATCTTGCTAGAATAATTGCATTGTAACTCACAGAGGAGGGCGAACTCATACCATAAATAAAGCCGGTGTGTGAGAGGAGAGGAGAGGAGCAACTCCAGATGGAGGAAAATTATTTATAACCTCTGATGGCTCTACACCTCATCTGGACTGTACAGGAGATCCAGTGCTGACTTCACCCTGAAAAAATGGCCTTTAAACAAACCCATTATCAAAATGCAACTGACATGCAATATTCCTCTCCTTTAATGTTCACGGTGCACTATAGTGAATTGAATTTTGTTAGGCTCAGATCCACTGCCCCTAGATACCTCCTTTTAGATGCAATATACCTGTATATCTGAAATATTTATCTGTAGGCTTCAAGGGATGAATCCAAAACAATACATTCTTAGTTGTTTTCTCTAGTATTACATAAGAGACAGAAATCATTGATCTGTTTTATATTGGCTCATGATTCTCATTGGTGTCAGATTCTTTTATTTTCCTCAGAAACTGCATTGCGGTGCAGATATAACCTAATTATTATCAGTGTAGACCAACATTAGCTTGTTTTATATTACATTAATTTATCAGATACCAGGCTTTGTTGACCATTTCTTTTTAAAATTTTTTTCAAATTTAGCGGCACATCCCCCACTAAGTCATAAAAGTAAAATGTGGGAGAAGGGTAATCTGAATCAGAATGGGTTCTTACATTTGATGCAATAGAGCATATTAAATGAAGAATTTTTTTTTTATTGCCCCTTGAAATGCTGCTCTAAGCAGTTTTTTTTTTTCAGGGGCTTCTGACCTATCAACATTCAGGCCGGCACTGGCTATAAATTACAAAGCTGGACTTTTATTGATTTCAAAGTATAAGGAAGACACTGGAGCTCAGCTCTATTTAGATTCTCATTATCCACAGTGTACACACACACACACACACACACACACACACACACACACATTTGTAATTTGTATTACTATCTTTGCTGGGTATCTACCCTACCCTAACATTCACAAAGGACATGCCTTGTTAAAATGTTTTAATTATAAAATGAAATTACAGCTTGTTTGATGCTCCTCTGAAAACATGTGAAGCTGGATCAATAAAATCTGAAATTAGTAAGAATAGTGACTTTGCAATTATTTTGTAAATTAAAAGCTGAATGACTCTCTTTCCTAGAAGAAAAAAAAAACTGAATCGTTTTTATGCCATTTCAATGAAAAACAAATATCACAATTTTTAAATTGTCTTTCTAGGTTTAGAATGGTTGTTATGTTCAATCCCCAAAGAAAAGGACCCTTAAACATTCTCACTGTGGAGAGTGTAGTCTTCAGAGGGAGTGATCGTCATGATCACTTGAGAAGAGATATAGCACAATACCAATTTTTCTTTTCCAGTACTATCATCCAATAAATCATCCATTAAAAAAACAAAACAAAACAACAACAACAACAACAACAAAAAACTACTAAGCTTTAAAATGAGTAACTTTTAATTGAAGCACTTCACTTATGATGGCCATCTAAACACTCTAGTCAAACACATGACAACAGGATATGACTAAACTGTAGCTTTTTAAAAATGCATTCAAATAAATGCCTTAAGACAAAGCAAATATCACAGTGCAACTCTGTGTAAAAACAATTGCCATGGTGTAGTATTCATGGTTAGATCCATAGTCTAAATGGTAATACGCATTATTATTATTATTATTATTATTATTATTATTATTATTATTATTATTATTATTGAAATAAAAGATTTAAAGTAAAAGATTAGCCCTAACTATTTGTGCACTTTATACACTTGGTGATATATGATGCCCTGATAAGCAGTCTGTTGTACTATAAAACAGATTCATGTTTTATAGTACTACAGATTCAAATTCAACTCCATTTCTTGGCTGAAAGCCTTCTTAGTAAACCTAAATATATCTAAAAAATATTTAGAAAATACCATGCAACATTTGTTCTGCTTCATGGAACATTTGGAACTGCTTGCTGTTTAAATGCAGCTGAGTAAGAGAAAGAAGAGGCTTTATATTCCTCAGGTTTGATGCATCTGGCAACATAAATGGTAAAATATAACTCTTCATATGGTGCCTTTTATTGATCTCCCAACAGGCCTGAAAATCAAGATTAATGCATTCAAAGCAAGCAGTACAATTACCATGATGGTTGTCTTTAAAATTAAATTTAAATGAGGGATTGATTCAAAATAACCATATCCTCTCTTTTAGAGTATGCTCTTTGTGAAAAGTAGTATACTGATTTTTGTTTGTTTGTTTTGTTTTTCTGGAAAGATTAGATTATAGTATTCAAGTCTTTCAGCTCGGGTTACTGTATCTGAACTCGATTTCCCCTAGGTGTGAATGTGTGTGTGTGTGTGTGTGTGTGTGTGTGTGTGTGTGTGTGTGTGTGTGTGTGTGTGTGTGTGTGTGTGTGTGTGGGGTACCCTGTGATGGACCATAGATAGATAGCTATAGATATATTTATTAACATTTGGAAAAGTTTGCCAATAAGTGAATAAGTTGGAGCATCTCAGACGGCTCATGAAGCTGCAAACAACAAGCCTACTTTTGCAAATATAAGATAGGTTTGATTTAACACTCGGTTTGTTTTTAATCGCTGCATAACTCTATATTTGTTATTTCATAGTTTTGATGTGTTCAAAACTAGTAAAAATAAAGAAAACCCCCTTTATGTCCAAACCTTTGTCTAAGAGACTGGATGGCCAACAGCATTTATACAGAGGGTCCTTTATGGCATGTTGTAAAATGACCTTGAAAAGTGCTCCTTTACCCCATTTATTGTGTTCTTGGCCACAAAGTGCCTGCTCATGTTGAGAGCCAGTCCATGTTTGTCATGAGCCACTCTCACCTGCATTGCTGTTGGTCGACAGACTGATTTATAACTACTGAGACAACATTGATATGTTGCTACAAGACTGAGCATTAGCAGGTTGTACTCACAGGTTATACTGAGAGGTTTGGTAGAAAAGTGAAAGAGATTTTGCATAATTTCATTTTATCTTGCTTCTTGCTATTCAGGGCGTGTTCTATGAAATGGTCGAGCTATAAAATAACATAATTTGGAGAAATAAAAAAACACAAGATGTAATAAATGTAACGGTTGCATATGCATGTTCTGAAATGTTATACATCCAATATAGCAAAATCTTCAATAATTTTCAAATGTAATACATTTTAAATGCCTATTTGATTATTACTTAATAAATCGTTTGAAATTATAGTTTATAAATAATTAAAATGCATCTCACCGGATGGATGGAGCTATAGCATTGACTTTTAGTTAATTTATTCAGAGCACACAATGGATTTTCTTCTTCCTTGAGCATCTGCCACTAGGATACTGTTTTGGTATCTTAATGTTGAAAAGATTGTATGCATTGTGAATTTGTATGCTGACATGACTGAGTCTCTTTTTTCATGTATATTGAATTTTATAAGGAGTCCTTTGTGTATTAAGAAGAAGCACAGAATATAAAAATATTTTTATGTTCTCTGTGATTTCATTACAATTCAGTTTTTAAAAAAAATCAGCATATTTGACAAAGAGCCCCTCTGATTTAGACCTGTGCTCAAACACACACCTCTCACTGGGGATACCTGAGACGTCTAACATTTAAAGGCTACCTTTATGGTTCCCAGGCACAAGACAGCCCTGACAGGTAAGAAATCAATTCTAAACACCTTGACCTTTCATGTTAATCAGGCCAAAACAGTGGAAGGCCCATAGGAGCTTTTGTGACACCAAGGGCATGCAAAACCTCCTAGACCATGACATTCACCATGATAGTGACAGACTAAAAAAAATAAAAAAACAGCAAGTCCAGTTTTATTTGTATTTTAGCTCAGGGCATCAAATTGGCAGGGTTAGAAGAATTCTGGGAACAATTCATACTTCATCAAAGACCGCTGACATACATTTCTGACACTCTTCTGTGTAAATGCAAATAATTTTAGCATCTGGCTTCATGCTGCTTTTTAAAATCTGTGAAACCACCAGTTACTGACTCTGAGTCATTCCTTAGTCATTAATCAAATCCTGAGCTCTGCAGAGACAGGCTGTTTTCTCAAGTGAGGCGAGCTGAAGAGAAGAAAAAGAGAAGTTCCCTGCCTCTTTATGGAAGCAGTGGTGGCTTATGCATTACAAAAGCTCACCATTATATCTAATCAGGTTGGGCCTGTTTTTGTCATTTTCGAGTCAGTTATAATTCTGGAGTCTATTATTTAAGTATTGCATGTTTGAGGTTAGACTTGTTAAGAAAGGGAAAAAAAGGTTTTGCTATTTTTTTTGTTACAGTTCACATAACCAGAGTCTGAATGTAAAATTGAAATTATTTTTAATTGTCAACTGTAGATACAATATATATAACAATTTGCTGGTTTACCAAAAATAATACCAGGAACCTTATTTACTGACAAATATTATAAAAATAATCAGCCTTAACAAGCTGTTTTATCTGTGAAACAACAGAAGAAACGTTAAACTCAGACACACACTAACTTAACCATTACTATGCTAAAGTCAACTTTTTTAAAATTAAAATTTAAAGCATTGTCTACAAGTTGTTGTTGCAAACAAGCCTGCAATAAAAGCTTGAGTGAAAGTAGATGATAAACCACTCATTCATCTTCAGTAACTGCTTTATCCTGGCCATGGTCACTGTGATACCGGAGACTATCCCTGGAAGATTGCTTGTAGGGCGGGAATCCACCATGGATAGGATGCACCTAGGGGTACTTTAGAGTAGCCAGACCAATTATTGGCAAGTTTTTTGGCAGTATGAGGAAACCAGATAACCTGGAGTAAACCCACATTGACATGGAGAGAACATGCAAAACTCCACACAGACAGTAACCTGAGCTCACTGTGCTGCCCTCATAATAAAAGTTTGTTTGTATTAACTTTTGTAGCACATTAATTATCCCGAGGTACTTTCAAGTGCCAGTCATTTAAAACTAAAGAATTCTACAGATACCTCATGTCTTATTGTTATTCCAAAACTCATTCAGTATGTGATCTCTATTCCATCACTATTGGTGCACAGTGCATTATACAAGACAACTGGTCTGGGAATATTGTTCTGAAATATATGCTAATGTTTTGACACTGATTTAAGCTATTTTTTCTTCTTTTCTTGGATGCTGCAGGGAATTGATTGGCAGGGCTATTCATGTCTTGAAAAGGGAGAGATTGCTTGCCTTTTATAGCCATGGCAGCTTACATTACAGTATTACAGCTCCTGGCACAGGTTTGTGTCTTTTTAGTGAAATATGTGTGATAGTTCTCTTTTGATCTATGCATATTTAATAACTGTAGTCTGTTATGTTATTCATCAGTGAATCTATTTAAAAGATGGATTTTTGAGTGTAATTGTCATTATGGTTCTCTAGGTTCAGTATAAAGTCCATAAAAGCCCATTTGTTTGTTTGTTTGTTTGTTTAGTACTACTACTACTTATATAGTAGTACTTTATATAGATTGAAAGCCAGAGTAAATAATTTAAAATCTGAATTTAGCCAACAGTTTTTCTTTTCTGATACTTCACTATTTTTCCAGAAATGACAAGCACCATAGACTGTAAGGGTTTTATCACAAGGTGCCATCTTTGAAAGTCAAAGGTTTTATACCACTGCATTTATTATTACAATTCTGAGGCTGTTGCTGTGAACCGGAGACTATTTAATCCATTTCCGTGAGTTGTCGAGAGTAATTGAACATAGATAAGGTGAGATGTTTGTGTAAATTATTCATAGGTTATTCCCCAAAGAGTAAAGAGATGTGTGTGTTTGAACACAACAAGCAGATAGGGGGTCTAATTTAAATATTATTATCAAATTACAGTGGCAAAAGGTTAGAAAAGGTTATCCCTTGCTGAGAAAGTATAAAGACACCATGTAGCCATAATCCGAGTGATTAATAGAGTCTTAAGATATTTATCATCAATTTGGGATATTACAGAAACATAAATAAGTGGTGTTGTGTTCTAATGAGATCATTCATCCTGTGTGTTGTGTCTTTGTGCAGTGTCAAAGTCTCAGAGAAGACATCATTCCACATCACTGGGAAACAAATATCTGTCTCAGCTGGAGATTAAGAGGAAGGGGAAACAATACATCATTTCTACATCAACCAGTCAGGATTATGCATCACACATTTTATTTTCTAGTTTCCTCCACATGCCCATTTGGATTCAATTACATGTTTAGTATGAATATGGTTTCCATAGTATATAGATATAACCAATAATGGGTACAATGGCATTACCATTAAGGTGCTAATTCAATGTATGGAAATTCATTGACATGGATTTTATAGTTGACATATTGATTACTTAATTACCCTCAAAATCCGAAGAGGTCTCTATGTTTGTGTAGAATATAATACACGACTGAAACCAATGTGGGCAGCAGCACCGCTGCGTCTGTTATTTCTTTGCACAATGTCACATTCATTCAATCATTCATTCATTCATCTTCAGTAACATCTTTATTCTGGTCAGGCTCCAGGTTCTATCCCAGGAACACTGGATGCGAGGTGGGAGTACACACTGGATGAGACACCAGTCAATCACAGGGCACCAATTTATCTACTGGTATGTTTTTGGGAGGTGGGAGGAAACCGGAGAACCAGGAGAAACTCCACACTGTAAACAATAAACACAATTTTTCACAGCCTTCCTTGCTCATATTTACCATGGGAGGGCACTGTATATATATATATATATATATATATATATATATATATATATATATATATATATATATATATATATATATATATATATATATATATATAGTAGCACTGCCTTAACCCTGTTGAGCATGGAGTGTTCACTAGAGCTTCACAGGTTGCCACTGGAGTCCTCTTCCACTCCTCCATGACGACATCACAGAGCTGGTGGATGTTAGAGACCTTGTGCTCCTCCACCTTCCGTTTGAGGATGCCCACAGATGCTCAATAGGGTTTAGGTCTGGCGACATGCTTGGCCAGTCCATCACCTTTACCCTCAGCTTTTTAGCAAGGCAGTGGTCGTCTTGGAGGTGTGTATGGGGTCGTTATCACGTTGGAATACTGCCCTGCGGCCCAGTTTCCGAAGGGAGGGCATCATGCTCTGGTTCAGTATGTCACAGTACATGTTGGCATTCATGGTTCCCTCAATGAACTGTAGCTCCCCAGTGCCGACAGCACTCATGCAGCCCCAGACCATGACACTCTCACCACCATGCTTGACTGTAGGCAAGACACACTTGTCTTTGTGCTCCTCACCTGTTTGCCGCCACACACGCTTGACACCATCTGGACCAAATAAGTTTATCTTGGTCTCATCAGACCACAGGACATGGTTCCAGTAATCCATGTCCTTAGTCTGCTTGTCTTCAGCAAACTGTTTGCGGGCTTTCTTGTGCATCATCTTTAGAAGAGGCTTCCTTTTGAGACGACAGCCATGCAGACCAATTTGATGCAGTGTGCGGCGTATGGTCTGAGTACTGACAGGCTGACCCCCCACTCCTTCAACCTCTGCAGCAATGCTGGCAGCACTCATACGTCTATTCTGCAAAGCCAACCTCTGGATATGATGCTGAGCACGTGCACTCAACTTCTTTGGTCGACCATGGCGAGGCCTGTTCTGAGTGGAACCTGTCCTGTTAAACCACTGTATGGTCTTGGCCACCATGCTGCAGCTCAGTTTCAGGGTGTTGGCAATCTTCTTATAGCCTAGGCCATCTTTATGTAGAGCAACAATTCTTTTTTTCAGATCCTCAGAGAGTTCTTTGCCATGAGGTGCCATGTTGAACTTCCAGTGACCAGTATGAGAGAGTGTGAGAGTGATAACACCAAACTTAATACACCTGCTCCCCATTCACACCTGAGACCTTGTAACACTAATGAATCACATGACACCAGGGAGGGAAAATGGCTAATTGGGCCCAATTTGGACATTTTCACTTAGGGGTGTACTCACTTTTGTTGCCAGCGGTTTAGACATTAATGGCTGTGTGTTGAGTTATTTTGAGGGGACAGCAAATTTACACTGTTATACAATCTGTACACTCACTACTTTACATTGTAGCAAAGTGTCATTTCTTCAGTGTTGTCCCATGAAAAGATGTAATAAAATATTTACAAAAATGTGAGGGGTGTACTCACTTTTGTGAGATACTGTATATATATATATATATATATATATATATATATATATATATATATATATATATATATATATATATATATATATATATATATATATATATTTTTTTTAACAGACTCAAGAAACAGAATGACTGATTTAACTTTAAGGCTGCTTGCTCAGATTATAACAAGCCAGAGGCAAATGCAGGAAAAAGATTAACTGTGAACTTTAACACAACGCATGAAAGCGTGACTGATAGAAAACAAAAGATTGAGCCGTGCTCACTTCTTTCTGAAAAAAATAAAATAAAATAAAACTAAAATGTTATTATTAAATAGTGGTCACATTTGCTGTGCTCTTTGTATTTGCACCTCAGTCTTTATTTACTACCTGAATAAGAGTAGAAATGGCCAGATCCCCAGTCAAACACCACTGAAGAAATCATGTATATTATCGAAGATTATAGCAACACACTGCTTTGAATGAGTTGTATGCATATTTAGGTGCATATCTGTTTTTAGTTCATGCATTTCTTTGGGGATCCATGCATCCATCCATTTTCTGTAGCACTTATCCTTCACAGTGTTGCGGGGAGCCTGGAGCCTATTCTAGGGGACTCAGGGCATGAGGCGGGAGACACCGTGGACGAGGTGCAAACCCATCGTGTGGCACAATCGCACACACATTCAAACACTACGGACAATTTGGAAATGCCTATCAGCCTAAACCGCATTTTTGGACTGGGGGAGAAAACCGGAGTACCTGGAGGAAACCCTGAAGCACGGATAGAACATGCAAACTCTGTGCATGCAGAGCGCGGAGGCGGAAATCAATACAACCACCCTGAAGGTGCGAAGCCACCGTGCCCCCAGGAGTGGATATAATTGAATGAAAATGTAAATCACTGAAGTTAGTTAAAATAAGCCATTAGGACAGAAGTGTATTTTGTTATGAACCATTTATAACAAAACCTAAACTAAATCGACTGTTCCCACATTATTGGCACCAATAAAATAAGTATAGCTCCCTCTACCTCTCAGGAAGACCTCATATGAAAGTTTTTTTGTTTTTGTTTTTTTAATACACAGAATACTGCCTGACCACAATTCACTTTTACATATAGACTTTATATAGTGCTCCTTTGATAATGTATAGTCATCAGTGATGTTATCAATGTGAAATGCACACAGTGTGCTCAACTCATAGTGATGTCCTTTCCAAAACACTCCTTGTGGAAAATCATTATACACATTGAGAGAAAAATCCCTGACAGGGCATGTTTCAGAATGCTGTCAGGAGGAAAGCTGCAGACTCACTTCCACAGGGAGCTTTCTGTCAGTTTAGAAATTCCCTCCCACCTACAGATCACCTAGCCTGCCCATGACAACAGCCAATGATGACAGCATGGCACATTTCATATCATTATGATATTAATCTATTGACATTTTTGTAATTGGAAGACACTTTTATACAAAGTGATTTGCAAGAGAGGTTGAGTTTAATCCAGGAATATACAGTCTTAGTGGAAAATGATATAGATGCTGCTGAATTAAGTTTCCAATAACTAACAGTAGCAAGAGCAGAAATAACTGTAGGAAGAACAGAAAGAGTAAATCAAAGAGTAAATTTAATATGAGAGTTGGAGTACGTGCTAGTAATCAGGAGCCCTACTCATGCCTAGTGAGACCCACTAATAACAATAATGTCATGAAAATTAGTAACCACAGTTAAGATAGGTTTACCTCAAAAGCTAACTACATGGCAAAAGAGAACACACCTAGAAACACACATAGTCAGAGGAAATAGAAAAATTTTCCTGCATCAATATTCACCTGCTCTCAGAAGAGCTGAGTATTCAGGCATTTCTTAAAGATTGTCACAAACAAACCCAGATGGGCAATTCATTCCAACCACCAGTTAACAGCATAGTTTTGGACTTTGACTCAGAAGCAGTAGTGCTACTTGTGGTTTGCAAACAACATGTATCCTGTAAAATAGAATGAAGAGTGGTGAAACATGCATTTTACTGGGACCTGCACCTGTCAAATAGTACAAGTCTGCTCAGATGAGTGGTGCAGTAGTTGAGTGAACCAGCCGGGAGCTTGTAGGCTGCTGCTGATTTAAGAATCTGCTAGATTAATTAAATGTAATGTATCCAATATGTATGTCAAAAGTAATATGAAAATTTTCCCAAATGTTAGTGGTTACTGTGCAGTTTCAACCGCTCAACTGACTATATCTTATGTTCAAATAAAATTTTAAAAGACAATGGCAGCTAACAGCTTAACAAACTAGCAACTGGTCCACACAATAAATTTTATTTAGATTGAGAACATTGATCAATTGACTGGTGTTGGATATTGGATAATTAGTTAAGTAAATCTTTGTACAACAAAAACATTAGCATAAGATATCATGATAAAAATGAACTAGTTAACTAGAGTATTAGTAAAAGCACAGTAAGAACATCCTAATCATACCAGTGCGGTGCACTGGGGTTTCTTCTTTTCTCTGTATAAAATATTAATGTTTTGAATCCTAAATTCATATCAACAAATATAGGAAATGCACAAATGTGGAGAGAAATGTTTAGTTTATTGTCCAGACTAGGGGGTGTGGTGGCTTAGTGGTTAGCACATTTGCCTCACACCTTTGTGGTTGGGGGTTTGATTCCCGCTTCTGCCCTGTGTTCGCAGAGTTTGCATTTTCTCCCTGTGCTTCAGGGGTTTCCTCCGGGTACTCTGGTTTCCTCCCCCAGTCCAAAGACATGCATTGTAGGCTGACTAGCATCTCTAAATTGTCAATAGTATGTGATTGTGCTCTGCGATGGACTGGCACTGTGATCCATATATATATATATATATATATATATATATACCATTTATATTTTATATATATACATCACTTATTGATCAAAAACAAACCAAAAAGCATGGATCTATGGATCTTATAAAAGTCTCTTTAAGGGAATAGTTAACACAAAGCCTGAGCAATTCAATTAGCATGGGCAGACTATGAAACGGTTGAAAGAAAACTTTGTATTTATTGGACCTGAGAGCGCTGTGGGATTTTTTGAATAATTAGTACATTGATTCACTGTGACGATGACCTCAATCATTTCAGTTTGATTGTTCATTAGGAAAACAGAGAAATCCTTCATTGTTAAGGTTTTGATTGATTCCTTAAGGAATGAATGAATTCTGATATTTTTCACTTGGGTAACACTGAGGATTAAGTCTACGCTCCTTAATGATGATTATTGGTTGTAATTCAGATAATGTTCTTTAGAGAATAACAAAAGTGTGCTCTGTCTTGTTTGTAGTTTGCTACTCTGAGCAGCTGATAAAATCGAAATCAGACTACCTTTGTAAATCATCCAGACTGGTAAGTAAACACAAGGATGAAAATTGCTTTGAACAGCATATTTCATAGTCTGTCTGATTATACTCTGCTGACTTGAAAATGAACACACAATTTAATTTTATAGCCTCAGCATGCAAAGTTTGTATGAAAAGCAGAGAGTCTCAGATTGCTTATCTCTATAATCCTAGACAACTGCCTTGATTCACACGACAGGCTGCTAACACTACTGTCTGGGGAAATGTGGCGTATTAAGGTAGGTTGTGCAGGAGGCACACTGAAAGCAGCTTAATTGCCTGTGAGCGATGATCCTGCCTTTAAATGTTCCTTACGCTGCTCAAACCCCACTGTGCTAGCCATTGCTGAGGTCGCCCCCTTCACAGTTATCATAATAACATCAGGCATACTGTAACAACTCATCCCTGCACTGCATAAGTCATGATGCTTAACTATAAACGATTGAAGCTAGTAATGGCTTTAAATAAACAAAAGAAGTCAATGCGTTCAAGAGACAGTAGTAAAGTATTTCAGCTACATGAAGCACTGTGTGTGTGAGGAAGCAGAGATATAATGATTTGTGACACACTGCGAGGTCATCTTTGGGGAGCAGATCATTAGGCCGTTCTCCCACTGCAGCATCGCTTAATGTTCCATGTGCCTCTTATTTCCATACACTGCTGAATGGAGGAGCATGGTGATGGAAATTTCCGGCAGCAGTATTATGAGAATAAACCTGTACATGATGAAAGTAAATTGAACCGGAAAAGCATAGCCCAGCTTTTGAATTAAGCTGTCATCAGCTTGGCGCAATACGAGTTCCACAAAAGAGAATGAGAAAAGTGATTTTGTAAGATACAATCTATATTTAGCTCACGGTATTTCAACATTTTTAAAAACTTTTTTTTTTTTTTTTTTTTTTTTTGCTGTTGAGGAAAATGTTTTTCAGTTATTTCATAGACAAAATTCCCTCATTGTGAAAAGTAAAAGTATAAGCAAATACCTCAAGAGTACTAAACGTCTAAGCAATATTCACTTTTTATAGTCTTTACTTTTTTGTTTTAAATCAAAACAGGTCTCGTCCAAAGGAATTCAGAATTAATAATAACTGAAACTAAGTGCAGTTATCATTTTGATGGAAGTCGTACAGGTCTAATTATACAGTTAACTCTGAAATTTTTCCATGGCTTTATTTTATTTTATTTCATTACAGTTATCAGGGGAATAGAAGTCTCGCAAAAGCTTTAAGCTAGACTTAACTATCTCCATGCTCCAAACCTTTAAGACAGAAGGTGAACTGAAATGAAGACAAAACTGGGATCATGTTGCTCGGTTACAATTCTCTTACATTTCACATACTGTACGTTATTTTGCTTAAAGGAATTTATCCTTAATGACCATCACATACTTGTTGCTGTTTGGACATGGTGGATAACTATCACCAGGAAAACGATGGCACTTTTCCAGTATGTTATCTAGTTAGCCTAGTGAAAATTATTTAAAACGAAGTTCAAGTATTCAAAGTTTTATTGTCATTGTGTTTGACACGAAGAAATTCTGTTGGTGACATCTGAAGTCAATGTCATTAAAAAAAAATGCAAATAGGAGAAAACACTCCAATAAATACATCAAATAAACAGTAAATTCTGGTATTACAAAAGTACAGTACAAAACAGCACAGCTCAAATGTACAACACAAACACATATTACGCATTGAGAAGTTACTGATGTTATAATGAGGAGTAATACTACTCATACTCATACAGCATATCTAAAGTAACATCATGCAAATGTCCTTGATAAAAATATCCATGGATAAAAGCAGCACTTCATTTAGGCTCATATTCCCTCTTACTATAAACATCGTCTCACAGCTCTCCATTTTCTGTGATCTCTCAGATGGGTGCATGTTGTAGCCAATCAGCAACTAGCATGTGATATTCAGTAAGTAACCACACTTTCCATTTTGAGTTAAGGTTGATGGGTTCCTGATTTTACTGTTGCGTTTTCACATTTGTTGTGATGTTTATAACTTTGCTGTTGTGTTTTTAACTTTGTTGTGTTTTCGGGTTTGCATTTTTGGTTTGCTAGTGTGTATAACAAATACAGGCCACTGTACACCTGATACCTTTATTACAAATCATAAATAAAGTCATAAATTTACTATCATCACTGTTTCCTTTTTGATTTGCCTCAAATAAAAAAAAAGTACTGTAATGCATGAGTCCAAACAAACCATCATGTCACCAACAGCTTATTTGTAGATGTCACAACAATACAGCAGGAAATCAAACGATGAGAGATTATGCTGACATAAACAGAACACCTATCACTGCCATAGTTCATATCCACAGTGAATATTTGATTACCACATAATCATCATTAGTCTCAGGAGGAGGCAGCTGATACTGAGCAACCTTGATATGTCAGAGATACCAGCACTGCAACAACTTGAACTTTTTTTTTTCTGCAGAACTTCAGGAGTGATTGATGCTGGCTAAGAACTCATACCCTTGTATATGCTTGGGAATTGCTCCTCTGAGAGATGAAATTAATCATGGTGTGATTTCTGGTACTCTTGAAGCTACAGCAATGCAAGCTGAGCAAGGAGAAGAAGAAATGGAAGAAATTAATGTGTGGAAAGCAGCTGCCACTGTCATCTTTACACAGATCCTGGAAGCTGCTTCGGATTCTCTTCAGTTACGGAGCTGTGTGGGCCCAGTATTCACAAACACATCACTTTCCATCGCCTCAGCCTGATATTTGTGACAGCTCTGCCCTCGCCTACTGCAGCCACACAGCATCTTATTACCTCCCGTCACTTCTGTTCAGGATAGAAACACAGGAACATCCTATCAGTGAGACCCTCAGGAAAAGGGAGCTTAAACCAAATCGGGTAGTAATGCTGTGTGCTTCACAGTTCTCAATAGAAATTACATGAATAATAAATTATATGGATTGTGTGAGACTGGGCTTAATTGTTGAACACTTAATTGTTGATGGCACAATAAGAATGAGATAAGTGATTAGCAATTATGTAGACAATACAGAACAGACAGAAAAAAAAATGACCATTAGTGATTAACAATTTGAATTGTTTAAATTTAATACATTCTTCGTGTAACATTAATGCTTTTCAACATACAAAAAGATTGGGTTAAAATGTTTTAATCTCTCTCTCTCTTTTTTTTTAACCTTGTGCAGAGACCGTTCAAAGATAGCATAATGCAGGTGTACATTTTGCTAAAGGAAAACAACCTGGGTTGTTAGCTTAGCCCAACTTTGGTGACTCAAAGGCCAAGAAAGAAGTGGAGAATAACAGAAGCATACATCACTGTCACTGCTCCAGGGTTTTGTGATTGATTACTCCAAGCACCAGAGATCCTAACTTGCAGCTTACTAATGTTCTGATTATGCCCACTAGGCCGTGTCGCTGAACTCTGGCTTAGTTCAGATTATTCAGATATCACCAAGCAGGCATTTTATGCATCTTATAACATCCAAGTGAAAGATATAACACCAACATGTCAGAAGAAAATAAAAAAAAACAAAAAAAAAACAGAATTACTGAGTTGGAAAAAGGATGGCCCCCCTCCTAAAAATAGCTAATCACCTTCTCAATGGCACACAAAGCCATTTGACTTTCAACTGTGATCAGCTGTGGTCATTTTGATTAGCTAAGCATGAAAAGAGCTTTCCTGGAGCATTTTGTAGTGCAACTGAAGCAAACAATCAACTATGGGTGGCAAGGCACTGTCAAAAGATCTCTGGAATAAAGTTGTGGACAGGCACAAGTCAGGAGATGGATACAAAAAATTTTAAAGGCTTTATCAATGCCTAGAAGCACAGTGAAGTCTATTATTAAGAAGTGGAAAGTATTTGGTACAACACAGACCCTCCGTAGATCAGGACATCACTGGATGAAAGAGCCAGGAGGAAACTGGTCAGAGAGGCTACCAAGAGGCCTACAGCAACTCTGAAGCAGTTGCAGGAATTTATGACAAAGAGTGGTCATTGTGTGCATGTGACAACAATGTCACAAATTCTCCATAAATGTGGCTTGTATGGGAGGGTTGCAAGAAGAAAAGCCACTCCTCAAGAAAGGCCACATGAACGCACCTTGAAGATTCTGAGGCCACATGGAAAAAGGTGTTATGGTCAGATGAGACTAAAATTTAATTATTTGCCTCAACACCAAATGATATGTTGGGCAGAAATCCAATACAGCTCACCATCCAAATAACACCATTCCTACAGTAAAGCACTGGAGCGCTTGTCAGGATAGAAGGAAAATGGATGGGGCAAATACTGTCAAATTCTTGAGGAAAATCTGCTGTCCTCTGCCAGAAAGTTGTCAGTGGGAAGAAAGTTTACCTTCCAACATGACAATGACCCAAAGCACACAGCAAAACTGACCACACAGTTATTGAAGGAGAAAAAGGTGAATGTCCTTGCATGGCCTAGTCAGAGCCCAGACTTAAACCCATTGAAAATCTGTGGAATGACTTGAAGACTGTAGTCCACAAACGGTCACCATCAAATTTAACTGAACTTGAGCAGTTCTGCAAAGAAGGGTGGGCAAATATTGCAAAGTCTAGATGTGCAAAGTTAATAGAGACATATCCCAAAAGTCTAAAGGCTGTAAACAAAAAATTAAGGCAAATTAAAGCAAGGGGGTTATCCTTTTTCCAACTCAGTGATTCTGGTTTTAAATTTTTAAATTTTTTTCTGACATGTTGGTGTTATATCTTTCACCTGGATGTTATAAGTTGCACTGAGTAAATACAGCTGGATAAAACAAAAACTGTGTCTGTCTTCATTTCAGGCTGAAAACCAACAAAATGTGATTATTTTAAAGGGGGGTGATTCTTTTCTATACCCACTGTAACTGCTTAAGGAAATTCTTTATCTATAATTTTACAGCATTTGTTGATCATTAAAAATACTGTTAAAATCAGACTTGAACATTAATATGCATAACATTTATTTAACAAAACACCTTATTTTAAGGAATGTACATTACAGTAATTTGATGAATGTTATTTGAAGAAGAAAGAAAGAAAGAAAGAAAGAAAGAAAGAAAGAAAGAAAGAAACCAACCAGGTGAAATCAACCTTATGATCTTGGGTACTTCGATGCCAGTACCAGTGGCAGTTCATCCACAAGGGAAAACTTAATCTCATTCATGAGGACCCAGAGTTTAGTTCATGCAAATCAGCAATGATTTTGTTTAGATTTTCTACATGGAAGAAGTACTGTAAAGGAATAATAATTGGCCATTTTCCAAAGGGTTAATTTTATGGATTAACTCTGTACATTTTTTACACTGTAAACTACTGTAATTTAACACTTTTCTATTGGAACCCCTGCTGCAACCTCTTCTGACCATTATTTTTACAGGAATTTTTAAGGTGTGGTTAAAATACGCTTTTTGAGTAATTATGCAGTGCATATGCTGTCACTACAAGCAAAACATTATCAAACGTAACAGCATATGTCTAAAGGGTTCAGATTCCTCTAAAATGATCACAAGTGCCTCCCTAGGTTATAAGCAGTTGCATTTATATTTATATTTATAACCTGAGCATGAGTTGGCTTTGGTAGAAATTGGCACAAAAACATACTCCTCTGAAAATATCTGTTGGCATTTAAGTCTGTTGAGGTTCTTATCTCATTTAGGTCATTAAACTGGGCAAAAAATCAGGTGAAGATAAATATTATACTCTAATTATATGCATAATTATGATGATAAGAATAATGATAATATTTTCAGCACAGTGGAGAATTAAGGGACAAGAAACTGAAGGCTTGGGTGCCATTTTTTATCTTAATCATTAATTCCTTATTATTATGAGAAGTCTCATCAGCCCCCGACATGGAGAAGGATCCACAATTATGATTAATGATAGCACTCAAAGATACTGCGCAAATGACAGAGTTGGCAGGACACTGAGAAAGAGCGAGAGAGAGAAAGGAGGAGAGAGCAAGAGAATGTAATGATGAGCTCATACTCATAAGTCAAACTACTGACCACCATAGCGAAGTAGACAGCTCTGTATCTACTAGTTAGTGAACATCATGTTAAAACTCAACAGTTACATTTACATTTACATTTTACATTACATTTACTCTGTGTGTGTGTGTGTGTGTGTGTGTGTGTGTGTGTGTGTGTGTGCGTGCGTGCGTGCGTGCGTGCGTGCGTGTGTGTGTGTGTGCGTGTTCCCTGCTCAGTTCTTGCATTGAATGGGTTGGTATTAGTATGCAGCATGAGCATTCACACATTATTGCTAAAACACATTCAGTTTGGGTCCTGGGATTCATGCCATCACTCATCTGAAACAGCGTGTGAAATTAAAGACGCTCCCAGGTTTGATCTTCCATATGTATTTAGCAAAGCAATCTCTGACACAATTAAGACAACAACATACAATATGTCCAATTGCCAGAGGATGGATGTGTTATTAATTCAAGTCTATATGACCCCTGGATAAGACATTTACTTGTTAATGACATCCACTGTTGAGCCTTTGATATAATGAAATGGCTTTGTATCATTAATGTTGCCAGATAAAGACTCATTTTATAGACTTTAAATCTGATTTGTTTACATACCAGAATGCTCAACATTCAGTTCACATGCTGGATTCCATTACATGGTATAAATACTCATTAAATTCAGTGAGCTGTAACTACAGTCCTTTTGCTTTCGAATAAATTCTTTTCTCCCTCTGCATAAACATGTTTGCCCCTGACTCATCAGCTGCACTTGAAATAAATGGAAATGGAACTAGATGATAACTTATAGTTGGAGCAAGACTGGATTTGTATGTTGCCCAAGCATGGAAATATCCTTCAACAATTTTACAAAGTATAAAATGGTATTTGGAAATTATATATATATATATATATATATATATATATATATATATATATATATATATATATATATATATATATATATATATATATATATATATATATATATAGATATATATATAGATATAGATAGATAGATAGTACTGTGCAAAAGAAATTCTGTAGAGCAAAGATGCCATCAAAATAATACAATGAAATCTTTCTACATAAAAGTACATACAGTACAGAGCATTAAACAGTAGTAAATGAAACAAAGTCAATATATGGTGTGACAAAAAAATAAAAATAGTAGTCTCCGGTACAATTAGTGCAGTTTTATAAGGAAATGAGCTGGAAAGTTTTATTGAGCATCTTGCAGAACCAGCCACAGTTCTTCTGGAGACTTTGACTTTCGCACTTTCTTCTTATTTTTGCAGCAAAACCCAGCAGCCTTCATTGTGTTTTTTATCAGAAAAGTGGTCTCTTACGCAATATGCTGCTTTCTTTATTGACATACAAACATTTTTCTGTAACATTTAATTTTGTGCTAGAAAACTAATGTTTGGGAATCTAAAATGTTTTTTGTACTGACTTGATAATGTAGAGGTCATAAAATAAAAAGTCTATAACAAAGTTTGTACTAAAAAAATAGGGTGCCTAAGACTTTTGCACAGTACTGAAATAACCATGGACTTCCTGGGAAAAGACGTTGCCTTGATGGCATATATGTCTCTCTAAAATCCCAATATACTCCTCCATGTCAATGAGCTCAGGCCCAGAGAACTTGGCGGCGTTTCTGCATAAAGTTGATGTGTGGCTTCCATCTTGCGTAATAGGTTGCATTTCTGGATGCAGAGGCAGACTGTGTTAAGTGGCAACAGTTTTCTGAAGTACTCCTGAGCCCATGTGGTTATGTTTATCACAGTAGCATGATGATTTCTCAGGCAATGCCACCTGGCTCAAAGGATACACACGTTCAACAGTGGTTTCCGGCCTTGCCCTTTACGCAATGAGATTTCTCTGGATTCCCTGAATCTTTTCACAATATTATGCACTGTAGATGGTGTAAGACCTAAATTCTTTGCCGTTTGAACTGACTGACAATTCTCTCACGAAGTTTGGCAGTGGTGAGCCATGACCCATCCTTGCTTGCAAAGACTGAGCTTTTGGTGGATGCTCCTTTTATGCCAATCCTGATACCCTCCCCTGTTACCAATTAAACTGATCCTCCAAAACGGTGTTACTTGAATATTCTATAAACTTTTCTTATTTTGCCTCTGTCTCAACTTTTTTTGAGTGTGTTTAAGGCATCAAATTCTAAATTTGTTTATATTTACAAAATACAATTAAGTTGGTCAGTGAAAACATTGAATATGTTTTCTTGTCAGTTAATTAAAGTTTCAAGAGACTTGACAAATCACAGATTTTTGTTTTTATTGCAGTTTAGAAAAAAATATATATATACAAGGAGATTTCTGAGGACATCAGAAAAAAAGTTGTTGATTCTCATCAGGCTGGAAAAGGTTTCAAAACCATCTCTAAAGTGTTTGGACTCCACCAATCCACAGTCAGACAGATTGTGTAATGGAGAAAATTCAAGACCATTGTTACCCTCCCCAGGAGTGGTCCACCAAAAGAAGATCACTCAAAGAGCAAGATATATAATAGTTTGTAAGGTCACAATGGAACCCGGGGTAACGTGTAAGCAACTTAAGGCCTCTCTCACATTGGCTAATGTTAATGTTCATGAGTCCACCATCAGGAGAACACTGAACAATAATGGTGTGCATGGCAGGGTTGCAAGGAGAAAACCACTGCTCTCCAAAAAGAACATTGCTGCCCATCTGCAGCTTGCTAAAGATCATGTGTTCAAGTTCAAGTTCAGTTTATTTGTATAGCGCTTTTAACAATGGACATTGTCCCAAAGCAGCTTTACAGAAGTATATAAATTCAGGACATAGATTTTAAATTTATGAATTTATCCCATGTGGACAAGTCAGAAGACTATTGGAAAAATGTTTTGTGGATGGATGAGACCAAAATAGAACTTATTCGTTTAAATGAGAAGGGTTATGTTTGGAGAAAGAAAGGCACTGCATTCCACCATAAGAACCTTATCCCATCTGTGAAACACGTGGTGGTAGTATCATGGTTTGAGCCTGTTTTGCTGCATCTGGGATGGCCTGCCATCACTGATGGAACAATGAATTCTGAAGTATACCTGGGAATTCTGAAAGAAAATGTCAGGACATCTGTCTGTGATCTGAATCTCAAGAGAAAGTGGGGCATGCAGCAAGATTAATGACCCTAAGCACACAAGCCATTCTAACCATAAGAATGGTTAAAGAAGAATAAAGTTAATGTTTTGGAATGGCCAAGTCAATGTCCTGACCTTAATCCAATAGAAATGTTGTGGAAAGACCACACCAAAACCCCAGAGCTGAAGCTGTTCTGTACCGAGGAATGGGCTAAAATTCCTCCAAGCTGATGTACAGGACTGATCAACAGTTACCGGAAACATTTAGTTGCAATTACTGCTGCACATGGGGGTCAAAGCAGATACTGAAAGCAAAGGTTCACATAGATATGCAATATTGGATCATTTCCCTCAATAAATAAATGACCAAGTATAATATTTTGTCTTCTTTGTTTAATTGGGTTCTCTTTGTCTACTTTTAGATCTTTTGTGAAAATCTGACAATATTTTAAGTCATATTTATGCAGAAATATAGAAAATTCTACTGTACACACACACACACACACACACACACACACACACACACACACACACACACACACACACTGGTGTTGATAGAGTTTATAGAGTGGAGTTGATAATCATCCATGCATTTATATAGCTATGTTATTTATTGGGTGATTTGTGCACTATATTCTTGGAACCTCAGGGTGTTTAATTTCCAAAGGTGTGACAGACAGTGAAACCTAAACACAATAGGAAGAGCTCTGTCAATATTAACACCTCTCCAAGCTGTGATAGTTTAATTGAGAACCTTTCCAGATAAAATAAAGCTCTAAGTTGAGGTGGTGTGACAGCTGGTGGTTTTTGCTATGATCAAGACTGATTTGTGTTGCACCTGAGGAGCAAGGAGACATCAGAAATACACAAGCAGGGAATCTGGCAACAATCAAGTGGCCGTTTGGGCTTACAATAAGCATAGTAACAACTAGATTTTGTTGAACATTGTACTATTTTTCCTGATGTCTTACAATCCATTTTCCAGAAGTCCCTCACTAAAGTATATTGCTCTAATAGGTCAGAGCGAGAATGTGTTGAAATAGTAATGAGACAATGGTGTAGTCACATACCATCTAGTACAGGATGCAAACATTACATTTGTGCACTATATCCTGTGTCAGGGTAAACCATGATATACAATACAACAACAGTATTGCACACTGACACAATGAAAACCAAACCTTCACTACATTGCTCTTATGCCTCTTTATCTCTTCAGTCAAGAACAATCAGCAAGTATTGTTTTATATTTTCAGTGTTGCTGTTTTTAAATTAAACACTGACTTCATGTCAGAAGTGAATGGAATTCCCAGTTGCATTGTATTTCACTTTCACCAGTGTGTTGCAGTAGTGCTACACTGAAATGTTTTCTTTTCTTTTCTTTTTTAAACAAAATCCAATGCATAGGCTTTAATTATACTGAAGGGGGTGGAATTATAATTTAATATGTTTTCATAAATTGAACACTACTGGGAAAAGTTTTGTTTGGTGTATTTATATTGATGTGAAAATGAAATCTGAATGTCAGTGTTCTGCAAAATAGGAAGGCGTTTGACAGTGTCAGGAGAGAAGGAGGGCAACCACACACTGACACATGGACTGTAGAACTCATCTCTCACTCTTGGGCAAACACCAGCAAGATGGGGGCAAAAACAATGTTGCATGATGTCGTAGAAGGCTGGATTGTCTGTCATGTGGGGAAAAAACACCATGAATTAAAAATGGATGGGGATTTTCAGAGCTTCTCTTCAAACAGCAGTCACTGTAGACTGTACACTGTAGAATGTATATGTGTGTGAGAGTAACTGTGTAAGAAAAACAGATATGAATTATTTCACCTGTGCTGGTGGCAGGATAAATGAATAAGAGAGCAAGCTACTAGCATATGTCTTATTAGACAGCAACTTATTACATATTTTCCACATCCAAATGGACTACATTTATAAATGGTTTGATTGTCTCATTTATCTTTTGCAGAGTTCTGCTGCAGAAAGGTTTAGAAGCATACTGGTTTTTTTTGTTTGTTTGTTTGTTTGTTTGTTTTAAAGGGGGTGTGGGGGTCAAATCAAATTCAATTAAACATCTTTACGGTTTCCTCTACTGCTGGGAGAAAAGATTAGATATTATAGTGAAGCAACTGCACGTGCGGGGGCATGCAGAATAGAACAGATGGTGACGGATGAATGCTTAACACCAGTGGACTGAAAAAAAAGAAGAAATTGCAAATGTTATCTGCCCCTCACGTCATTGAAATTCCAGGTCACCTTAATTAGTATTTCCCTCTCTATCTTTCTGTTTCTGCCCTGCTGCTTCTCAGAGCCACCAAGCATGTGCCCAAGGTATTGTGCATTTAAGCATGAAAAGGCAAAATTTTCACACTTGAGTAAACTGATCAATGCAGTCCATTATCGTTAAATACAACAAGACACTGCTTTCTCCTATTGTCCCTCAGGTTATGGCCACAAGACAAGCTTGGGTCAATGTCAAGTGGCTGCTTTTAATAGATTTTGGATTTTTAATGCAGCCCTGACAAGGGACATGGGGAACAGATGATATTTTACTGACGCTACACAAATCACACAAGGTACCCTGCCATGTTTTACCTACCTAGGCACCAAGGTCACAAAGCTCAAAACAATCGCTCTGTCTTCCTGGTGGCTCCAGGGGCCTCTACGATAAGGGAGCCCATTTATATAATACTCAGAATTGAACCCTGTGTAGTCAAGGGCATGTAGATACTTAAGACCTAATAAGTAAGATTCCTTTAGTATAGAATATTCCTTTAGTTTCACATTGTACACTGTTTGTGATGGTGGAACTAACACATTACCATGCTCTTTGACCTCTGTTTTTGACATTATATGTCATATGTCATAATGTTTTTCTATTTCAAATGGTACACATGTAACAGCAACTGAATCTTGCTCTTTGGAGTGGTATGGCTATCCTGGAAAAGTTGTCAGATGACAGCACTTTGACAGCAACATACTTGTTTTCATATGCCTCAGTAGTCCTCAGCTACCAGTCGCAATCCATTTGACACATTGGGCGTTATGCTACACAGCACAGATCATCTGTGATCCTAAAAGACACTACAGAGCTATGCATCTTAACACATTGTGCAGTTTTGGCTTCAGCAGCTGACTCCTTCGAAGCAGTAAGTGTCCATGCTCCTGTGTTAAAGAGGCTCAGCCTTAATCATCAGTCATAGGTCCAGGTTCTGTTATAAACAGCAAATAAATCAGTATCCAATCTGTCCTGGAATTCACAAAACAGAAATGTGGTTTTAACAGACATGAAATGAAGGCCTTAAAACCATCAGACCCCTTCACTGTGGCTTAGAGGCTATGCCATAAAAATCGACACGGGGGGCTTTAGCAAAGAAATTTGGATATTTTGCTTTTAAAATCATCTGGAATCCTATCTTATCAACAAAGAAGAATTTATTTGTCCAGAATCAAAAGAAAAACATCTTGCAGTTGAGATCAGTCTCAAGAGTGTGAGAAAACAAGGCAGCACTGATTCAACGTGAACCAAACATGCCATGAATTTCAATGATTTCTATGTGTGCTAGCCAAAGGCTTACTTTATTATATGTCTGATGAATAAATAAAATAATTTTACAAGGATGTTTCCAGTCATGTCTCCTCCTCCATGTTTTTTTTGTGGTACTATTACATTTGCATAGTGAGAAACCGAATGAAATCAAATAGAAGAAACAAAATCACGAAATCATTTTAATAAGAAAACATTAATATGCGAGAAGGTCACAGAAATTGTGTCTTGTTCAAAGTTTTTTACTATATTGGAATTGGATTTTTGGAAGAGAAAAATTATTGAAAATTATAGAACTCTATGACGAGTTTTTCTTTTTTTCTTTTACTTGTACTATTTTACACGTTAATGTCAAAATTATGAAATGACAGTGGACTGACCAAATGTACTGATTAAAGCATCACCTATTTTCTCAACAGCTTCATTTCCATATATGCTGAGCATTTGAAATTTGCATTTTTGCTTGTGGATATTGAAAAAAATTATTAGGGGCCCAAGCAAGTACTGTAGGTAATACTCCCTGCCAATATTGAGGCAAGGGAGGTGAGCCCTTTTTTTGGAGAATTGTTGGTGTATCTTCATAAAATTGGTGTCAAAATACTCAAGAGAGTCTGATTCCCAATAATTATCAAAACCATTTTGAGATTTCTGAGCAATACTGCCACCACATGCCAATCACTTGATGGAGCACAGAGCTTAATTGACAATCACAGCTGTAGCTCATGGCTGATTGCATGGATTCACATGAAACCTGAGAGGTATATTCTGGAGGGGATTCTGAGAGAAACGTGTGAAAAGTGGTCATTTATAGGGAGCAGGGTTAAAGTCAAATACTTGTGTCTCCAGAAACATAAATCCATTTTAGCTGAAATGTTGTTAATAAAACATGGCCAATCAGCTCTCAGATCTCAGCAGGCATTTTACAGTTAGCATTGACATACTGTAACAAAATGTGAGAAGAAGGTTTGCTTATAGTCTTATATATATATATATATATATATATATATATATATATATATATATATATATATATATATATATATATATATATATATATATATGTTCTAGCAGATGTGGCCAAATATTTAAAATGTTATTTTCAGTCTTTGCCCTCTGAAAATTCTACCTGCCGAACAGTTACTCAGTCACTCAGAAGCTTTAAAGATTCAAACTCTTACCTGTGCCTTTATCCCACTTGTACTTGCTCTTTTAGCCTTTCTACCAGTGTAATTTCAAAACACAGCCGGATGCAATTTTTCAAAGGTCCACAAGTGGCAAAAAACGTATTGGTACTTAAATGGAGCAGTGCTTGTTGCTAAAGAAAAGGCTGCTTCCTGGGTCTAAATGGGGAGCTAGGGACAATCTGTATAATACCAGTGGAAATAGTTAGCATTCAGCCTGGAAAAGAGAATGGAGATTTGCCCACTACCTGGAATTAAAAAATCTATACTGTGAAAATAAAAGTGTACCAAAGATAGAACAGAAACAATGCTCTTGGTTTTGTCGGATATTATCATTTTATAATATAAAGAATATGGTTAATGTGGAATGTCTACTTAGTTTTTGGTTTTCAGTTTTTGGTTTTCAGTATTTGGTACAATAGATATATGTATGGTATTTATAAAATAAAAAAGAATGTCTTTTGTAGAATATGAGGAGTGATGTCAGCTAGAAGACAACTAGAAGACTAGAAGAGACGTGTACAAAGATGAAAATGTTTTTGGTATGCTCACAGCGAGAGAACAAAGACGTGGCCAACATACATTTTGAATTCTTCACTGTTTTCTTCCTGAGCTGGGGATGGTAAGAAAAAGATGCAGGGACTGCAGCCAAGTGTGACCATGGTGCTCGTATTTCTCTGGAAACCTCTGCAGACTCCTGCTCGATTGCTGAGGTGAATACTGAACACCACTGCACCGCTCCTACCCCTCCATGATGATAAAAAGCAACCTCTACACTCAGGACAAAGCGATGGCCACCGCTGCCACCACAACCACACCAAATTAATAACTCTCCTTTCATGCCAACAAGGGGCTGGTCCCAGTCATATGCCCCACTCCCCTTCTGTATTCATGCAGTACTTACAGTCTTTATGTGCAGCGACTGTGAAGAATTATTTGTAAACAGGGTGACCTTTTCTTAAATTCAACCCTTCACTTTGATGCATAGGCTCAGCCCCATAGCATCTGTGATAAGTGAGTTTTCATGAACCGTAACTGTAATTTTTAGTAATGTGTACCATTATCATACAAAAACATATACTGTGATGTGCTTATAACCAAAGCAAGCCTAAATACAGTGAGGTAGCTCTGAGGATATGGCACGTTGAATTTAGTTTGACATGTTTGAACACCGATTCATCAAAGTGTTGGACCGATTAGAGGGATATAGTTATACTTCTTAGCTCTTACTGGCTTCCCAAAATAAGCACAGCTCCATTTGCGTGCCAAGAGGTTGTTTTTGCTGCTCATGGAACTTTGATAAATTGTATCCAGGCTTGTGTTGTGAAATTACATTGGCAGAGAGGTTAAAAAGTAACCCAAAGTAAGATAAAGTCACAGGAAAGGGTATTCATTTTTTTTACGCCTCTGACTTTTCTGCAGGTGGAATTTTCAGTGAAAAAGTCTATTTGTGAATAGAGTAGTGATTCAAATTGGTTGTTTGTTCCTGTTTTCTAAACCCATAAACAGAATGGAATAAGGACTGAGCTGGTGCATAGCTAAGAAAAGTGCATATTCATTAATTAAAGTGCATTTGAGACTGGAAATTAAGCTTATTTTAAATTAATACTTGCTTTAATATGGATGTGCTTTCTTATCTGTTTTTTTCATGGTAGTGGCTTTAGGTGCAAAGTGAAATGTATAAGAAGAACTTGGCACCAACTTAAATCCAATTATTTTCTATTTGCTCAGTTTCTGAAGTGATCTGATCTCTAAGTGTGAACAGAGAATGTGTGTCATTCAATGTTCTGGCATTAATAAATAAAAATCCTTCTAGTGGCATACAAGAGTGTCTCTCCCAGCTTGGTGATATGTAACCAGTCTATGTAATTAATTGGCGAGCTTTTACCGTAATAAAATAGCTGAAGGGTTACCGCAGTCAGGACACACACCATTAAAATGCAAATCACACTATGAGACATAAAACTAAGATCTGTGTCGCAGTAGAGTGTGGGAGATTAACACCAAATCACATAACATCTTGTCTCCAAGCCCAGTGTTCTGTGGACATTCAGCACTGATAATACTTTAGCAAGAAATCTTGTAGGGCCAGGACCTAGACCCAGGAGATAACCAATGATCTAATTTCAAGGTCGTGTTGATGTGCTGTAACTCTCGAGCCGGGAGTGGAGTGTCTAGACCTTCAAATCTGCCAGCGGGTGAAGTGAATAAAGTGCTGAGCTAATAAGATTAATCATTTTGTACAGAAGCATTGATTCTGTGTTCAGAATGGCTATCAGTTCATATAAAGCTTCGAAAGCAGCCATAGGAAAGGAGGGAAGATTGTGTAGAACCCGTGATGATGATAAGCTGCATGGTAAAATTAAAGTGACAGGCTTTGTTTATAGTAGACATTTAGGCCAGTTGGGTATCAGCCACAAATTCAAGCACTACGACATGAGGCCAGTTGGTTATCATGCATTTACACTACAGTGCTGTTGAATGCTCAAATTCGATTCAGTCACGAGGTGTTGATTAATTCTCTATAACAACATGGTTTTCTGACAGTAGTTCTGGCTAGTTTATATCAATGCACTCATTCTAATACATTATTGTTTATATAGTAACAACTTATACAGGGATGTGTATGGCAGATGCTCCACATAAAAAGATTTTTTAAAATGTGCAATTGTTGATATTGTTAAGTTTTCTGTAAGGAGACAATTATTTAACTATTTTCAAAGGAGTCTCCAGTGTCAGGGTGAATAACTGTCAGGGGTAAAGCTGTTTCTTTAAGTCTTCAGGACAGGGGGGTGTTGCAGTTTCTTTTTAACAAGACAGGATGCATTTTTTTGTCTTATTAATTTACTTAGATATAAAAAAGAGAAGCTGGTGAGAGAATGACTGTTTATAGTTGTTATAATGTAAAAGATATGTTTTCAAGAATTGAAAAAATTGATTAAAAAATTGCTGGAAACTTGCTGTTTTATAAGCGGAATAAACACTTTGGAAAAAGCTATTATTACTTTGTATTTGACCATATCACACCACCCTGTGGCTGATTATTTTCCTAACAGTATGTCTTGCTTATTGGGACCTTTCAAGAAACTAGGGGAAAATAACTGTATAAGCATTCACACACTGAACACACAATGATTAAAAACTTCCAAACCACTAGAGACTATTTACATTTCTTAAAAAAATTCTTCTAAAAAATGTTACTAACCTCCCCTATATTTAAAATTAATGCAAACAAAGGTCCATATTTCAACAAATCTATAGTTTAGTATCCAGAAATGCCATTGTTGCCTTTGACTGTGAGGTTGCACAAGTAGGGTAATGTATATAAAATAATAAAACAATTAAGCCTCAGCAGAGCCATGGACCAAAAAAACATTTCCATTGTTGAGAACAGCTGAAAGGAATTGGATCCATGAGCATAATTCCTCCCAATAAAGCAACACTGCATACATGCCGGTGGATCACTGATACACCTGGACTGTTTTGCAGATAGTGGTCCAGGAGCACTAGTGGGGATTGATGGCATCATGAATTATACCAGGATAATTAGCCCCAAACCAGGCTGCCTCTTATGACTTGGAAAAAAGATGGACCTTTCAACAAGACAATGGCCCCAAACATACATTCAAACCAGCACAGAAATAATCAATTATCAAAATCAATGTTTCTCAATGGCCATCTCATATTCTGGATGCAATTGAAAATCTGTGGTCTGAATTAAACTTGGCAGTCACATGCCTGAGAACTCCAGACAATATAAAGGAGCTTAAAAGGTTTAAGGATTGATGAGTGATCTAAGATTCTTCTACAACCTTGTTAGACATTACAGGTAGAGACTAAGTCTAACAACCAAGTGTTAAAACAAAATTATAGAATGACCTCATATGTTTAACTCCTTAAATTCATAGCTGATTATCCAGTTATAATTAATCGTAAAGCATATTAGTAAGTAACTATTTTGAGTTATGTAGTAACTGCAGTGAAACCAATAGGAAATATTGAATTACTGTAATGAACCTGTGTGAACAGTGAGTATTTGTTTTCTTTGAATAAATGTACATCATGTAAAGAGGAAGATTAAGCTAAAATTTAACCACAAAGCAAATTTTACTTAACTTTTCCCACCTATCTTTACCAAGGATACCAATAATTATGTAGCTGACTTATATACCTAATATGGAGAATAAGGAATGTAAGTTATGTGTTATTGTGTTATTCATTTTTATCTTAATTTACCCTGCTGTCATGAAGAATGATGATAGTTCTGGAGATGACTGCATCATCCACAGGACTAGTTTAATCTGTGTGAGTATCCTCTTAATCACTAAAGTCATTACAGTACATGACAAAGTTTCAAATTAAGGGACTCAAAATGAGTGCCACAGGCTGTGCAATGTGCTCAGGAATGAAGAGTGAGTTTTTTTACACCTTACACACTTCTTATGACTTGAGAGCAGATCTGGTGTCCATTCCTGAAACTTTTTACACTATATGGGGTCTAGAATGTCAGAAAATGGTAGAATGTGGTAATAGTTGAAAAACATAAGGTTTATTGTTGCCTTTAAATATACATGCATGAATATAAAATGAGTTTATTCAGTTTATTGATTTTAATGCTTACAGGCTTGCTTGCAGGCTTGGTGAAAAAAAAAGTTTTTCAGAATGCTATGGGCTTTTCTTTTAAACAGCTTTTCATATAATAAAATTAAATTATGTGTGTGCATATGCATTCCTGTAGGTGTGTGCAACATCTCAGCAATTGTACATGCATTTAAATCAGGAAAGGCAGATGGAGATGGGACTAGAACATACTAAATTTAGTCCCTGGTAGTCTTTACATGCTTAGCACATTAAAATAAACTCTCAGCTGCACACCTGTACATGTAAACCCAAATTAAAGGCCACAGACCAACGCTGAAATGATGGCATTCAAAAAGGGCCAGTGATGTTTAGCATGCTAAACTATGTCAGGGGTACCCAAAAATGAGCTGAGGATTGATTATCCAGTAATATTCACACACAGTATCCTAGAGCTGCTCTGTGCCAAACTCTATTGCCCAAGTGAAAGTCTCTATAATGCATTTTATGTCAAAAGTCAATAATATGGCACAATTATGGCTCTCCCTTAAGGCTTTAAAATGAAATAAAACTCTCTCCGAAATGTTGAACCATATGCAAAGTGAGGGCAGACCTCTTTGAAATAAGTCTTCCAAAAATGTGCTGAATGCATTTTTAATGATCTCTTTCCTCATTATTACATTTTTGTCTGAAACCTGATCATTTTGCCAAGTAAATTATTCAAAATATGTAGTGATATATAATTCCAAAGGACATACATGTCACTGTTATTAGGAGGCTACAGAATATCTAAATTTGTGTTATGTTCATGTCTAACTAATTAAACAAACGAGACAAACATATACTTGGTCATTTATTTATTGCAGGAAATGGTCCATTATTACATATGTGTGAGTGGCAAAAGTATGTGAATCTCTAGGATTAGCAGTTAATTTGAAGGTGAAATTAGAGTCAGGTGATTTCAATCACTGGGATGACAATCAGGTGTGAGTAAGTGCCCTGTTTTATTTAAAGAACAGGGAACTATAAAATTCTGATCATCACAATGCATGTTTGTGGAATGATTGTGTCATGGCATGAAAGGAGATTTCTCAGGGCCTCAGAAAAAGAGTTGTTGATGCTCATCAGGCTGGAAAATGTTACAAAACTCTAAAGAGTTTGGACTCCACCAATCCACAGTCAGACAGACTGTGTACAAATGGAGGAAATTCAAGACCATTGTTACCCTCCCCAGGAGTGGTCGACCAACAAAGATCACTCCAAGATCAAGACATGTAATAGTCAACTAAAAGGTCTCTTTAAGCAACTAAAGGCCTCTCTCACATTGGCTAATGCTAATGGTCATGAGTCCACCATCAGGAGAACACTGAACAACAATGGTGTGCATGGCAGGGTTGCAAGGAGAAAACCACTGCTCTCCAAAAAGAACACTGCTGCCTGTCTGCATTTGCTAAAGATCACATGGACAAGCCAGAAGGCTATTGGAAAAATGTTTTGTGGACAGATGAGACCAAAATAGAACTTTCTGGTTTAAATGAGAAATGTTTGGAGAAAGTAAAACATTGCATTCCAGCATAAGAACCTTATCCCATCTGTGAAACATGGTGGTGGTAGTGTCATGGTTTGGGCCTGTTTTGCTGCATCTGGGCCGTCCTGACTTGCCATCATTGATGAAACAATAATGTATTCTGAAGTATACCAGGGAATTCTAAAGGAAAATGTCAGGACATCTGTCTATGAACCGAATCTCAAGAGAAAGTGGGTAATGCAGCAAGTCAATGATCCTAAGCACACAAGTCATTCTACCAAAGAATGGAAAAAGAAGAATAAAGTTAATGTTTTGGAATGGCCAAGTCAAAGTCCTGACCTTAATCCAATAGAAATGTTGTAGAAGGACCCAAAGTTCATTGAGGAAACCCACCAACATCCCAGAGTTCCACCAAGCCGATGTGCAGGACTGATCAACAGTTACTGGAAATGTTAAGTTGCAGTTATTGCTGCCCAAGGGTTTATACCAGCTACTGAAAGTTTTGCCACTCACAGATATGTAATATTGCATCATTTTCCTCAATAAATAAATTACCAAGTATAATATTTTTGTCTCATTTGTTTAATTGGGTTCACTTTATCTACTTTTAGGACTGAATCGTTACTTAGAATCTGATGATGTTTTAGGTCATATTTATGCAGAAATGTAGAAAATTCTAAAGGGTTCACAAACTTTCAAGCACCACTGTATGCTACATACACTATCTTTCAATGTACTGTGTGCATGTGTACACATCTGTTATGGAGAAGAGAGAAAAAATGCAGAATCTGAAAACAAAATGAAAAAAATAAAAATAAATAAATAAATAGAAAATCCATCACTCTAGGGTAAACTCATGCAAATTTGCTGTAGCAGGGGGTGTGGAGTGGACAGGAATGTAAATAGGAAGTCCATAGATTCAGTAGCATTGTGGGAAATGACTCTGTGCTGAGGAGTGACTGAAGGAGGTTCCTTATACCTCAATGTCAGTTCATGTGCTGACAGTTACACAGCTGCAGTTAACACCCTTAAATCCCTGACTGCTCTTTTAAACACACAAAACACATGAAACAAGATTACTTAATGACACTGTTGAACAAAGACATTCAGAGAACAGAGGACATAGATTCATAGAATGGAAAACTGGAATGGAAGGGTGTACTTACTTTTTCCATGTGATTGATGTATTTTTGTTAATTTAAATTGTGAAAATTATTACAATATGTCAATTGTATATATCATTTGATAGAGCGTATCAGCTTTATTAATAGGCACTTTTTCAAAGAGGATCAAATGTTTGCTTGTCCAAATGTGTCAAAAACCTAACAATTTCCATGGGGTGTACTTATTTTTTCAAATGACTGTAGATGTTGGTGGCGCAGGTCAACATTAATAACAACACAACCTAAACAATTTTAAGTCAAGAGGCTATCACACTTGTTTTATGCTATAGTCTACTATCTAGTGAATTTTTAAATTAACCCTATAATAGGCAAGTTGAGAGTCAACAACATCGTCCAGCAAGAGCCTAGCAGCTTGTTTTGAAAAGTTTTAGTTCAACTTTGAGTTTTACACAGCAGGTGTGTTTGCAAAATTTATGTTTCAGAAAAATTCCAGCCCAACTGCATCTCAAAAAGCCTTTGCATGGGAAACAAGGTCATCACTGTGTATACACATTTCTGATGTACAGACATTATTACTCCATTATTCTCCTTTCCCTCTCCCAATCTCCCACTATATCTTACAGTAGAAACTGTTCTGCACATTATAGATACACTGTCTGCACTTACACTTTGGCTTTGTTTGCAGAAATTTCTTAGATTTAATTCCAATTATTAAACCATAATTTATGCTACAGTATAATAAAAGTCTTAGTGGCCACTGAGTATATTTTCAAAATAGCCAAATTTGGCATAAAAAGAATGGCCCTGGAAAACCTAATTTTCCTGTCCTCTGCTCCTCCTCTGAGCATGGTGCAGCGTGATTCCTGCCCCAGTGGGCCAGTGGAAGTGTGGTTCCCATGCACACTTCCTCATGATTGAGCAACATCTATGAAGGTGAGTAAATTGATGAATCATCAGCTTATCTCTGTATATTTTTAAACCTGTTGGTCATGAAGATTAACATTTGTTGAACGGCTGATATACAGTGGGGGAAAAAAGTATTTGATCCCCTGCTGATTTTGTACGTTTGCCCACTGACAAAGAAATGATCAGTCTATAATTTTAATGGTAGGTGTATTTTAACAGTGAGAGACAGAATAACAACAAAAAAATCCAGAAAAATTAATTTAAAAAAAGTTATAAATTGATTTGCATTTTAATGAGGGAAATAAGTATTTGACCCCTTCGACTTAGTACTTGGTGGCAAAACCCTTGTTGGCAATCACAGAGGTCAGACGTTTCTTGTAGTTGGCCACCAGGTTTGCACACATCTCAGGAGGGATTTTGTCCCACTCCTCTTTGCAGATCCTCTCCAAGTCATTAAGGTCATTTTCAATGCCTTGGCTGAGGGAAGGAGGTTGTCACCCAAGATTTGACGGTACATGGCCCCGTCCATTGTCCCTTTGATGCGGTGCAGTTGTCCTGTCCCCTTAGCAGAAAAACACCCCCAAAGCATAATGTTCCCACCTCCATGTTTGACGGTGGGGATGGTGTTATGACTTGGGGTCATAGGCAGCATTCCTCCTCCTCCAGACACGGCGAGTTGAGTTGATGCCAAAGAGATCTGACCACACCTGACCACAACACTTTCACCCAGTTCTCCTCTGAATCATTCAGGCAAACTTCAGACAGGCCTGTACATGTGCTTTCTTGAGCAGGGGGACCTTCCGGGCGCTGCAGGATTTCAGTCCTTCACGGACTGTGTTACCAATTGTTTTCTTGGTGACTATGGTCCCAGCTGCCTTGAGATCATTAACAAGATCCTCCCGAGTAGTTCTGGGCTGATTCCTCACTGTTCTCATGATCATTGAAACTCCACGAGGTGAGATCTTACATGGAGCCCCAGACCGAGGGAGACTGACAGTTTCTTCCATTTGCGAATAATCGCACCAACTGTTGTCACCTTCTCACCAAGCTGCTTGGCGATGATCTTGTAGGCCATTCCAAATTTGTGTAGGTCTACAATCTTGTCCCTGACATCCTTCGACAGCTCTTTGGTCTTGGCCATGGTGGAGAGTTTGGAATCTGATTGATTGATTGCTTCTGTGGACACGTTTTTGTGTATTTTTTTGTTGTTATTCTGTCTCTCACTGTTAAAATACACCTATCATTAAAATTATAGACTGAGCATTTCTTTGTCAGTGGGCAAACGTACAAAATCAGCAGGGGATCATATACTTTTTTCCCCCACTGTATGGTGGAGCAGAGCCATTTGAACAAGCCACCACTGTAAGACAGTCCATTTTAAAGTCAATTTTAAATTGTTAATGGTTGTGATGTTACAGTGATTAAAAAATGTAAATATGTAAATTTGTAGCAAAACTATTGGAACAGGAGATGTGAAATGAAAACAGCTAAACACTGCGGTGTTCCTTCGTATCTGTAAACAACTTTATCTTCGCATAGCCTTCCAATTGATTTAGACATCAGAAAGGAAAGGTTAAATTTTTACAGACATCCCAGAGGATTTCAGTCTGAGCTTTACAGTTTGTTTAGTACATTTCAGGCGAATGAGGCATAACAGTGCATGCTTTTCCAAAATGTTAATGCTAAAGAATTGGGTCAAATCCAACTATACTGTAGCTGACAGTAAACCCACAGACTCAGAATATCCATTTTACCATAACGTTTTATCTAAACTTGTTTTTGTAAACTTGGAACTTAGCTCAGTGGGATTGTACGTCACGCAAACATACAAACCTAAACAAGGCTGTATATGCTGAAAAGATTCCATTATTTATCTTTTAGTGGTTTCCATACAATTCTACACATATTGCACATGAGACTGTTGGTTAGTATTTGAATTTTAATGATGTGATCATGTATGAACCAATGGTGCTATACTTAACATGATATGAATTTCATTAAAAAAATATTTTTTAAAAACATTGTGATGCACTTTTGTCTGCATAAAAACTTTATATTATGTCAAGAACATGTTATTTTTAATCAAAAGTAATTATGACTGTACTGAATTAACAATAAAATCTATTGTGGAAAAATGCTATTATTATCTTGTGGATGAAAGCTAGCTATTTTTGCACAAAATAGATAAACAAATACAGTTTATTTTGGTGGAATGACATGTGGTGAGGTTTCTGCTCATTGAGCTAAGTTTGATGCTCTTAAAACAGTATAGCCAACTGTCTTAATATAGATGTCAAAAAATCTTTTTCATGTTTTTCATACAAATAACAAAAATGTGTGGGGAAAAAAAAGTGCAACAAGCAAATCTCTGGATAAAGTTCACATTTTATTTCACTTTGCTATCTGCTCACATTCACATTTTCCATTTACCCCAAGTTGAGGTCAGTTATTACAGCATGGTACAAATTTCTGTTCAACTTCTGTGCAACTGTTCACACAACTGTCAGAATTCTGCAGTGTGTAAGAGCCATATTTGAATGTGCTAGAGCCTGAACAAACAATGAAAAGGTCTGGAGAAAGAGTGGTGAGCATACAATACAGCAAATCCCCTCATTTTTCTAAACAAATAAATTACAATGTCATCAACTGGAATTGAGACAATTTGTGGTAGTTTGCATGAGTGATTTGAAACCCATCCATGTTTCCTGATGGTATTTTTTCCCCCACCATATTCCTCCCTTCTGAATACTATTGAGTTCCTGTCCTATACATAAGACAGGGTAAGACCTACAGAGGAAACTTGTGCAGACAACGAGGCAAAAGCCTGGTGTACGCACACTCACAATTTAGAGATGCCATTCAACCTACAATGCATGTCTTTGCGTTGCAAGAATCAGACCCCCAACCCTGGAGGTGTGAGGCAACTGTGCTAACCACTAAGCCACCGTGCCCCCAATTATAGCCAGACTAATATCACTGAAACATGTGCTTGTTTTAGATACAATTCCAATACAATCACTATGGAGAAAAAAGCCACTGTATAATTCTCACTCTCTATGAAATAAAGCATTTGACTCACAAAATGTTGTGACATCAACTGAATTTATGAAAATGACTTCTGTTTCAACTAAAAAAAAGAACTATGAACTATATTCACTCCTTTGTGCACAAAAACACACTCCCCTTTAAAATAATCAAATTTTGTTGCTTTTTAGCCTGAAATGAAGACGGACACAGTTTTTTGTTTTATCCAGCTGTATTTACTCAGTGCTTATAACATCCAAGTGAAAAATATAACACCAACATGTCAGAAAAAAAAAAAAAAATTAAAAAACAGAATCTCCAACAGAGTTGGAAAAAGGATCACCCCCTCCCTAAAAATGACTTGTAAACTCAGTCAGGTGTACCTAATCACCTTCTCAATGGCACACAAAGCCAGTTGACTTTCAGTTGTGATCAGCTGTGGTCATTTTGATTAGCTCAGCGTGAAAAGAGCTTTCCTGGAGCATTTTGTAGTGCAACTGAAGCAATTGCAATTGAGCATTCTGCAAGATGCTTAATAAAACTTACCAGCTCATTTACTTATAAAACTGCACAAATTGTACCGGAGACTATTATTTTTATTTTTATTTTTATTTTTTTTGTCACACCAAATATTGACTTTGTTTCATTTACTACTGTTTATTGCTCTTTACGGTATTTAAAAAAAAAAAGTAAAACATTTAATTTCATTATTTTGAAGGCATCTTTGCTCTACAGCATTTCTTTGCATGTGCCTAAAACTTTATACTTATATCTTTATCTTATATATATATACACATACATCTGACAGTTATACAAGTACACAGAGGATAAAATGCATATATATATATATATATATATATATATATATATATATATATATATATATATATATATATATATATATATATATATATATATATATATATATATTTCATCTATATTCATGACTTTGATCTGACTTTTTCTTCAGAGTTTAGGTTACTGGATGTCTGCTGTAGTGTACTAAAAGTAGTATCCAAGCATTTACGTATGTCTTTGCAAAGCAGCACTGTCAGCTGTAACAGGTGCATATTTTCCATTCAGAACACATATCAGTGCACACCAGTCTAACCGTCAAGGGTAGTGAGGTCAGCAATTTTCTCAGTTGGTTAGACCCTTCACATTTCATTACCAGATATTTCATCCATTTCTGTCTAATTACTGGACAGCTGTCAAGGATCCGAGGACAAAGTGACCAGTGGGCCAACAAATGTTAAAATAGTAAAAAGGATCAGTGCTCGGCATTTTATCCTCTGTGTACTTGTATAACTGTCAGCTGGAGTGCTATACTGTGAATGTAGTTTTAGTTCAAGCAGAAAATCTGTAGATAAAACAGAATAGTTTCAAGAGAGTATGTGCTAGCTGTTAGCTGTTCTTAATTTAGAAGCGTTTTTGAAACAATTAAATAACTTAGAAACAACACATTATGTTGTATCATGACAATCCATCATAACATTATTAAGAATGACTGATGCATGTAAAGTCAACCTATCATATTTACTTAAAATTACAGACTGATAAAAAAATTAAATAATTAACCCCAATTAATAATCTCTCAATTTATCAAGCTCTGCCATATGCTGTACATATCAAATACTTTAACTAGACACTTAAAATGAGGAGTTAAAAATGGAAAGAATTACAAGATTCTTGATACACAATATGGCCAAAAGTTTTTGGACACCTGACCATCACACCCATATATGGTTCTTCCCTAAACTGTTGCCAAAAAATTGGAAACACACAATTCTCTACAATGTGTCTATGTATGCTGTAGCATTAAGATTTCCCTTCACTGGAACTAAGAGGCCCAAACCTGTTCCAGCATGACAGTGCCTCTGTGCACAAAGTGAGGTGCATGAAGACATGGTTTGCCAAGGTCAGTGTGGAAGAACTCGAGTGGCCTGCACAGAGCCCTGACCTCAACCCCACTGAACACTTTTCGGATCATTTGGAACACCAACTTTGCACCAGGCTTTCTTGCTGGACATCACTGCCCAGCCTCTTGTGCTCTTGAGGCTGAATGAGCACAAATCCCCATAGCCATGCCCCAAAATCAAGTGGTTCTCAGAAGAGTAGAGATTTTTTTATAGCAGCAAACGGGGGGCCAACTCAATAATAATGCCCATGGTTTTGGAATGAGATGTTCAATACTCAGGTGTCCACATACTTTTGGCCATAAAGTGTATCATATTTGATTGTCATTTACCAAAATAATCCCAAAACACACAAGTTAAAAATTACAATATGAGGCATTGCTGTTCTCGTGATTATTGTATTTTATACAGTATTTCTACAATGAATACACAATAATCGTGAGAATGCAACATAGCACATAATTTTATTTAATGAAAACTGGACAAAGAAATATTGATATTATATGAAAAAGGTTATAGAACTATGCTTCTTAGTTTCACTTACTCAATAATTTTTGTGCTGAAGCCTCAGTTTATTGATTCCTAAAAAAAAGTTAATTCACATTACCATCTTGGCCTCATGCCAGTGTGTGCAGAGAGCTTAGCTATGCATGCATGAGAAGCATGTACTGTTACAAGCATGATATAAAAGAGAGACTTTCTGTCGTGCTCTGGCTCAGCTTTATTTGTAAATAGGTCTATTCATGGCTTTTTTGTCAATGAATTCACATTTAGGACTACACACAAAGTTTTGAGTGCTCTGGATTATGTTCTGCTGGGAAACCTTGGGTCCTGGCATTCATGTGGATGTACTTTGACATGTACCACCTACTTAAACATTGTTGCAGACCAAGTACACTCCTTCATGGAAATGCTATTACCTAATGGAAATGGTCTCTTTCAGCAGGACAATGGCCCTGCCACACTGCAAAAAATTCTTCAGGAATGGTTTAAGGAACATGACAAAGTGTACAAGGTACTTGACCTCCAAATTCCCCAGATATCAATCTGATCGAGCATCGGATGTGCTGGACAAACCAGTCTGATCCATGGAGGCCCCACCTCGCAACTTGCAGGACTTAAGGGATCTGCTGCTAACATCTTGGTGGCATACCTTCAGAGGCCTTGTTGAGTCCATTACTTGATGGTTAGAGCTGTTTTGGTGGCACAAGGTGGACCTACACAATATTAGGCAGGTGGTTTTACTGTTCTGGCTGATCGGTGTAAATTCTTGCATAGGGGACATCATTATTCTTTTCTAAGAAAGTGTCCTTGAAAAAAGTAAGCACATTGTTGGCCAGTGTTTGGCTATGAGATGTGGTGCTGTCTCTTCATAACACTTCTAAAAGTTAGCATTTAAGTCTAGCTAGTGTCTTTATTTTTTCGGTTTGAGCTCCAATGCTCCAGTGAAAACTTTGACACTGTGTCTCGTAAGGAAGATATCAACAAATAAATTTAAATTGCATGTGCTGTCCAGTGTCCCTAAACAGGAGCTGATACAGACAAGATTTAGTTAGTTTAGGACTTATTGGTTCTCTCTCTCTATATATATATATATATCCATTCATTAGTTATATCTGATCATTAGGTACATCTGTTCATAACAGTAGCTTGCTTAGTCAAATAGCTTCGCTCAAAGTTCAGAACTACCAGCTAATAGAATGCAAAAAATCTTATACCTGAATAAAAGTTAAGGTTTTCTAATTATATTTCTACTTGAGTTAAAGTACAAAAATATTTGGAAATGTTAGGACTCAAAAGTTAAAGTACTGAGAGTTATTGCAGTTAACAAACAATTTTTAGTAAAGAAACCTGAATGACTGCAGACATGAGTTAGCTGTTCCTGTCTTTCCCCACAAAGCAAGTGCTTACAAACCGAACCCAGTGTCTCATACAAAAAGAGGAAATATGAGCTATTAATTACTTCCATGTTGCATGTGTGTTTCTTGATTCGGAAAAGGTCGTGATGTCATTTACTAGTAGACTAGTTAAAATTAATCTGACTATTAATGATGTGTGTGGTGCAGCAGGCTATGGGATAAATGTACACTATAGTTACAGTTGATACCAGGGCCATGCTACATTCTGCTCTTTAGCGCAGGGAAGCAGGCTATATTGTGTGGAATAAGAATTCTTGTCTAATGGATAGGATTTACATTGCAATCAAATGTTGGGAGAGCTAGGCATCCCAGCCATATATTTATGGCAGGTTAATTTTATTTCTCTATAATGTTTCTCCCTGCAGGGTTTGGATATTCATTCAAACCAATAGCATCTTGCTTCTGATCTTGCAAGAAATTAGTTCTCCAGCTACATTATATTGCTTGCACTGGACAGGCCTGGTTCAAGCCTTCAAATTATCATCTGTGATATATATGATGCTTTATATCTGAAAGGTTTAATCTCATCCAATGGTGGAATACATGAAACAGCAAATACTTCTTCACCCCAAAGTTCTCCTGTCTGTTTAATTAATTTAAGTTAATAGAAGCAAGTAAAATAGTATACATCCTCTCCTCTGTTATAATTCATGTTAATATAAGTTTACATTTTGATACTTTAAGAAAAACAAACTGAGCAATCATTGAAAAAGGAGGATGACAACCTTGCTTTGGACTGTGCTTATTTAAAATGCATTATACCAAACTTAAGTCAGTTTCATTTGCTGTTCTTTCTGCTGTTCTTTCTGGGGTGCTGGTAGCTCAGTGATTAAGAAGTTGGGCTACTGCTTGGAAGGTCATGAGTTCAAATCCCAGCACTGCCAAGCTGCCACTGTTGGGCACTTGAGCAAGGCCCTTAACCCTCAACTGCTCCCTGGGTGCTGTAGCAAAAATGGCTGCCCACTGCTCTGGGTGTGTTCATGGTTTGTTGTGTGTGTTCACTACTCACAAATTCTAATGTGTGTGTACTAACTTGGATGGGTTAAATGCAGAGGACAAATTCCAAGTATGGGTTACCATACATTGGCCTTCACAATTCACTTTCTTTCTGTCTCAAGACATATCATTAACATTCATTTAAGGCTGTTTACCTCAGCATAAGGCAAAGTGCAGGCAACAGCTAGCTCCTGTCCTAGCTTATCAATGCTGTGATACTGTAGTGTGTGTAATAGTGTGCTTGTCAGGTGAGCAAATGGGTTTTGTAAAACAAGAGGCGTTTTTTCATTTTCATTTTCAGTGCATAGTAATTTGAGCTACTACATGCCTTGGTTGCTTTGTAATGTCTTTCAAGCTTCATAAACCTTTTGTAACTTTAGATAAAGTGTGCAAAAGTGCATCAAAATGTACTTTGATGTGCTAATGAAAACACGGTTTCAGCAGAGTTTCAAACAGCAAAAAAAAAAAAAGAATCAATTCTGTATAATATTCATAAGTATTGATCCAAGCAGAGTAGTGGAAAATAGAACACTGACCTCAAACAAAGGACTGGAGAAGAACAAAAATTCCTCCTATTTTTAGGCTGCCAATTAGCTTTACTCAGGTGCAGTCACTGTCCTTAAAATGACGATTGAACACTTTTTGTGGTGGCTAAAGAAGCAGAGGACACATCACTCGGAGTAAGAGGCAGCTGTATTTTTGTCTGTTTAACCCATTTTTAAAATTCTTGTATTATTTACCTGTGGGTACACAGAAAAAAAATAGGGTGAGATTTACTTAAGAAAAGTATGGTAACAATCCCCACATATGAAGTCTTAGTAAATTTAACTAAGCATATTTTAAGCAAGGTTTACAGTACATGGCACCAAGGATTAGTCTCATAATAAACTGAAGATGGTTTAATTAGCAGTTTTCTTTTTTTTTTATAAGTAAATTTTTCTTGAGTTGACGAGTTAAATGCTTAACTCTTGTACTAATAAAACAAGTAAATCAAACTGTTACTCCTTTAATTAAAGTGTGTTTATTTATGTCATACAAGAGAGCTTAAATGAACTACATAAACCACAAATCCCAACCATACATGCACTTACACCAGCTTTCATAAAGACTAAACTGGAAGAACCTAAGATTACTACTATGATAATCATAGTAGTAAGATAACCATACACCTGACTGAGAAACACAAAGAGGGTGAACAAAGAAAACTTTGCTGAAACACAAAACATTTTATAATACAACATCCTTAGGCTTTAAAGCCAACACAAGCTAAGACATACTGAAACCAACCCATCCATAATGCTGAAAATTAAATCAGTTTAAAGTTCTGCAAATGCATATGTAAATCAGGTTCAAAAACCACGCCCTCATATTAGTATGCAATCGGTTCAAGTAAATGTTACTACTTTTTTTTCTAGTTTTGTGAGCATTTGAAAAATAATAGTAAATTTAACCCATTAAAGTAAGTAAAATTCACACTCTGGGTTTTAGCCTCATATTTACATGAAATATTAATTTAGCAATTAAGTATTTCTAATAATTTGCTTTTTGTGTAAAAATTAGAGATTTGTTCTTGTCATATTAACTGAACACTGAATAATTTATTTTCAATTTACAGAGGAAAACCAAGACACTACAGTTTTGTTTTCATGTTCTCTGAGTTTCGACAGCAAACCATCTGAAAGCAAATAGCTAAAAGAGCACAGCGAAACCACAATAGGAAATGAAAACTAACGTCAATGAAAAAGACCAACAGATTTTTGTTTTGAGCAAATCAGAATGAAGGAGCTGTTGGCCATTTATGCTGATGACATTTTCTTATTAATGGTACAGTCATGTCCTGCATGAGCAAATCTGCAGCATGTTTCACGAATGCAGTGTAAGCTAAGAGAAGACACAGGAGATCAAAATCTCTTTCGCTTTCAAAGGAGTGTTCAAATATGATTATACAAATACGTTTACTACAGTTTAAACAGAGATGATACTGTTTTTGTGCCTCAAATAATACCTTTATGTTATGTTTTATGTAGAACCTTAGATGAACCTTAGAAGTTATATTTACAATGATTTACAAAGCCTCTGATGATTTACTCAGAGGCTGTCCTGTCCTTCCTTCCCAAGATATATATTTAATCAATTTAATTGTCACTTTGCATCTTATTGTCTTTCCATTAAAGGTAATTTATGTGATCTAATTGCAATCAGAAATGTATATCCTTGATGCGATCTTTTCCCACCTCTTCCCATCTCAAACAAGATCATATAACACCCCTAGACTGTACTTTACAAACCTTTTAGTAAAATGGAACAAGTATTAGAGCTCAAAATGCTAAGTGCTATGTTAGATTTGTCATATCTCTAGTACACAACTCATTTATGACATTTGGCAGACGCCCTTATCCAGAGGGACTTATATTTATCTCATTTTACAACTGAGAAGTTGATGGTTAAGTGCTGATGAGAAGGTCATGAGTTCAACTCCCAGCACTGCCAAGCTGCCAATGCTGAGATTTGAACTCATGACCTTCCAATCAGTCAATGTCAATGTCAGCAATTTATTTATTCAGTGGAATATACACTATATGGCCAAAAGTATATGGACACCTGATCATCACACCCATATGTGTTTTTCAAACATTCCATTTCAGATTTAGTCCCTCCTTTGCTGTTATAATAATGTCTACTCTTCTGTGAAGACTTTCCCCTAGATTTTATAGTGTGGTTGTGAGGATTTGCTCATGTAGCCACAAGAGCATTAGCTCACCAGTCAGGCACTGATGTCGGGCGAGGAGGTCTGGTGCGTGGGCAGTGTTACAGTTCATCCCAAAGGTGTTTAAGACCAGTGAGATTAAGGTCAGAGCTCTGTGCAGGCCACCCGAGTTCTTCACTACAACCTTGGTAAACCATGTCTTCATGGACCTCGCTTTGTGCACAGGAGTACGGTCATGCTGGAACAGGTTTGGGTCTCTTAGTTCCAGTGAAGGGAAATTGTAATGTTACAACTTACAGAGACATCCTATACAATTGTGTGGTTCCAACTTTGCTGCAACAGTTTGGGGAAGACCCACATTAGGGTGTGATGGTCAGGTGTCCACAAACTTTTGGCCATGTAGTGTACATAAAGCAAATCTCAATTTATAAAAGTGTGCACTAAAACTGAACACGTAAGCCCATACTGTGAGGACTATTTAAAAAACTAAATTCTGTAAAAAAATAATAATAATATTTTTTTTTTTTTTTTTAAAGTTCTCTATAATAGATATTAGCCAGGAGGCTTATAGAACAAAATGGAACTACCCAAGTCCTTGGAGTGCTACAGTCTCTCATCATTCACAAACCCTGTGTTTAAAATATAGAGTATCTTCCTAGAATTCCATTTTGCTTCGTTGCAAGGAGATAGCAGTTTTAGTGCACAGAAACACCCAGGGAAAGTCAATCACTTTTGCCTGACAGTGAAATGTCAGTGAACAGGGAACGCACCTGAGAGTGTGGGTGATTTATTGCCCCCTTCTGCTCAGCCCACGCGCTGCCTTTAATTAGAAAAACAGTGAGGAGGCAGCTGAAGGCTTCAGCTTGTGCAAATCTTCACAATCATCGATGTGCACTGCGGTACCTTCACTCATATCAGAAAATATAGCTGTAACACCTGTCATTTCTATGGGCACTGTAGGCAGACCTCTACACACACACACACCCACACACACCCACACACACACACACACACACACACACACACACACACACACACACACAAGAAAGCACAAAAAATGCACATTACCTCTGAGCTTTCTTTAATGTTTGATTATTTGGACTTTAGAATTTTTCTACTAGCCCTAGTTCTGTAACCAGTGGAATCTCAAACTCAAAATATTTACAGCAGAATGCTACTATAGAGGAATGACCCAAATATGGAATTATAGGGTGGTCACAGCTTGGCATCACAGAAAACTCATACTTTCCATTTGGGGCCAGCCCTGCTTTTAGCATTACTCATACAATCATACAGTAACACAATAGTTTATAGTTTTTCATCTACAGGCCTATTTTCATTAAAGACAATTAGTATAATATCACTCAGAGTAAGCCAATGCATTTACAAATAAATTACAAGAAATTATAAAGCTACAATAATATTGAAATGATGCACCCTACATAAACATAACCAACGGAATAACTTACTACTGTAAAATGTAAAATAAATGTATTTATTTCTACTGTAGTTGGTTGAGGCTTTTATGAACAAATACAACCTACAGTACAGTGATCTGTAAAGCCATGGAAATAAATCCACTTTACTTCAATAAATATAACAAGTAACAACTGACAGGATCTCAGATTTCACTTGTTGTTTTTTTCTTTGTTTATCCTGCCTTGTGCTTTCTGCGCATAAAAAGAGAGGCTTCTCTCAAAATCAAAAATCAAAAGGCTCTGCTATCCCACTGTTTGAGGATAGGATGAAACCAAAGTCTTGCATAAGATTTGGTTACTGTCACAGGCAATCAAATTATTTCACATCTTCTGCCTGGCAAAGAAACCTACTCATTCCAGCAGAGATGGATGTCCTGCACTTGATACATACTATGTGCAAAAGTGTGTTCAATGCTTCTGTTGCATTTACCAACAGGAGGAGAAGGGTACACTGCACAGATGGGTGAAGAAATTAAAGGAACATTAAAACAACATTAAGCACTTTAATAAAGTGTCAGAACAACTTCAGTGTGCCATGGCGAAAATTCTACAAGTATCTGGAACTGTACTGGAGGGATGAACACCTTTTCCCCAAAAGATATTCCCTCAGTTGCTGTTTTGATGATGAAGGAGAGCACTGTCTAACACATTGCTCCACAATCTACCATAGGTGTTCAACTGGGTTGAGATTTTACATTGTTTTTATATTCATCAACCTGTGGATGGGGACACGGTCATCCTGAAAGAGACCAGTGACTCTTCATACTAAGTGGACATGTGGACCCAAACCATGCAAGTAAAATGTCAGCCATGGCATAACAGAGCCACCGAGTTTGTCACCCATCTTTATGTACACACAAATCTTAAAATGATGCAGGCCTATGGGAAAATGTCTCAATTCAGTCCAAAAAAAATGTAAGGTATGTTCTGAAATGCAGGCACAAATATCCATAGGCAGAAAAGGCTTCTATTTGAGCTTTTTCCCCCCAGGGTATATAAAGGAGATCCTGTTGGGATTTTTCTCTGCTGTATCTAGAACAAGGAATTTTGGACCACTAAGTCTTACTTCTTTGGAAGATACTCTTCTATGCATACAGTTCTCATCTAGGATTGCTACAACATTGCTTAAACTTTTGACTTTGATAAGCGGGGACGTATCCTAAATAAATAACTAATTATTACTAATGAGTATTCCTGTATAAACCCCATGCTAATTAGATTATGTTAATGTATAATTCATCAAATGTGTGAAAATGTAATACATTTTGCCTGTAATAGTCTGGGGTTTTTGGGGCTTTTGACATGCTCTCTAATCACTGTCCAATGTACTTAAAGATTTAGTTACGCTACTGACAAATGAGGTTCATTTCCAGGGGGAATTTGTCCATGATTTTGGATCAATCAGCTGACATTCATTTAGTTACAGTATGTGTACATGACCATCTGTATTCAATGACTTTCACCCACTCTGTTGAAGTTACAGTATGAGGACTCATGCAAGAAAAATGTCTAAATGTTCTTACAGTCTCTTGTAAATGTTAATAGTGAAAATTAAAATTTGGGAGATGTTTCTGTGCATTTGAACTCTGGACCAGTGACCACAAATTGCCATCTTAGCAAGAAATACTATCTTAATATACTCTACCTAGTAAATATAAGTATATTAAATAAGTATATTAAAATAGTACCTTAAAATTGTATACTAGCTTAATATGCTTATATTACACCTTGATCAGTTGCTTGCTATGGAGGATTCTCCCTTAATTTAGCTGCTCACATCTGGGTTAAAGACATGGTTGGGAATACCCAATGAGTCACCATGGTAATGAGCTCAGGAAAGATTTTTATTTAGTTGTGTATGAAAAATAGTTCTTCTACAATCCATCGCTTAGGGTCTAATTTAACCAAATTGCCAGAAGACCAGGCATTTCCAATGCACATGCACAAAATAAACATTCTCCTATACTCTGAGTTCCCATCACATTATTTTTTCTTCAAAACAAACATGTATTAAGATATCTGAGCATTTTTTCAAATATATTAGCCATCTGCTATCTCTTATTATCAAACTGGAGCCATCCATACTGCTGTAGGCTGCTGTATAACAATTTCGACTAGCTGGCCATGTTTTGGGGATCGGTTTAGGTTATAGCATGGCCACAATCACAGATAAAATGTATTTCAACACTGAAAGAGAAGCCGAGAGATCGTGACTCTGTTGATCGAGTAGTGTGACTTTGGAGGGACCATTAGCACTGGTGAGCCAAATGAATAAGCATGCACCGAGCAAATGTGGCTTCAAGCTAATGATGATGATCCTCCCTCAGCCTCAAGGGCAGAATATCACTCTCCTCACAGCCAAATTAAAGGTAGGGTAACAAATGTCAGAGGCAGACACCATGGTTTATTCCACAAAGAAATTTGGCAAAAAAAGAATGTGTGCAGAAGGATGGATGCATAATTTTTGGTGATCTAAAGTCATGCTTATTATGCCTCAGTTTGTTTTGTGTCTATTATATTGTACTGAAGCAAAGAGCAAGGGAAGGGACTTGAATGTGTAGAGATGAAATAGCAAGGGGCGACCTTCCCTTTGATTTTTTCCTCACTTCTTGTTCATATCATCTTAGACAGTTTCTTTGGCATGGCTATTGTTTTTTTGGCTTATTCATCTGGGTGTCTGGTTTTGACCCCCTATAGTGCTCTACAGACAAACACCATTAGCTCTATAGTGAGCACCTGCTGTCAGGTTTTCAAATAGTAGTCTTATGTAGAGCTTCAGGATGCCATAATTTAAAAGAAAACATTCAAATAGATTTTTCACTGAGCAAACTCAAATGTAGCCCTATACTGAGAAATGAGAAGACATATATAATAATATATTATTATTATTAAAATGAGAAAAACATAACATCCAAGCATGTTACAAAGCACATTCAGTAAATCCATGCATTTTAATGCCTTTTGGTTGCTTTCTAACTTAGGGGTGGTGCATATTGATGCATCCAGGGACCACGAAGGCAAATGTTGATGTTTGAGAGCAGTGCTGTATAAAAAGGTAAATCATGCACAATGCCTCCATCAGTGAATCTCCAGCGAAGAGACAGAGCCTGGGGCTTCCTACATCACTGCAGTCAAGGAAGGAAGGGTGCACAGCAGTGTGGCAATTCACTGCTGCCCCAACTGCTGCTCAGTGTTCTCCTACTCCATGGATGTGATGCCAAAATGCTTTGACACCTAATCCATGGGTGCGCCTTCACTCTCCGCAGGGCATTGTCAACTGACATCTCTGCACTGAGACAGGGCTGTTCCCTGTACAGAAATCACTGGGCTGCTCTCATGACATTTTACACATCAGCCTGTCTCTGCGAGTTGATTAGCAGGGTAATTAACAGGCACTTACACAGCAGCTTCAGGAACATTTGTCTATCATTGGTGAAATTGTAGGAAGGCAGACATGGAAGTGGCCCGTGAGAAGGAGCAAATGTTGGTGAGAGTGAATTGTCTTTCTACATTTGACTCAGGAAAGCAGAAGTGGAGCGCGGCAAGGAGCGATAAATCATCCACCCAACCCTGTGCTTTGTGCTCTGTTGTGCTTTTTTCTCAGCAGGACCTATGATAAATAACCACCCTCCAAAAAAAGGAGCATATAAAAACAGGAAAATGAAAGCAATAAAATAAAACAAGAGGGGTTTCCTGTGAATGCCAGCAGGGACAGAAATATGCCTCGTGAATCGCAGAGCAAAACCAATATGAGAGTCATGGCTGGACTGCAAGTTTACGAGCCATTAGGTGTTTTCAGGAGGCTTCAGCACTCATGACTCCAGCCATGTTGGGGAGATGTGTGGGCTCACCTCGCACATTCATCACCCAGCCTTGGGGTATCACAGGGCCCATTCCAATTAAAACAGACCTGCTTAAGGCCATATTGCCCCCCTCCTACTCTCCCCTCCCTCTGCTGGTACTTTCACGATCCCTCTGTTTCTCACTCTAATTCTCTCCCCTTTACTGTGTAAGAAGGGAAAGGACATAAGTAAACACTACACTAATGTTACACTAGTGATTTAGTGGCCACAGTGCCACATTGCGAAGTTGTGTCATTCAAATTTGCCTGTCCACTCTGAATCATACACAAATGATGAGATCAAAGTCCTTGTCTAGAGGACACATGGCAAATGCATCCACTTTCACATGTACAGTCTATAAAATACCAGGCTTTTTTTTTTTTTACACTCAGGTAAACATTTGCCTCTGGTAGAATGCACTTAACTGTGAGCACACACTTCTTTGCACATGTTTTCCAAAGGATATATACACCCTTGACTAAGATTGCTCTGAATTCACACCTGGGGAATATGCTGATGCCTTGTTTGAGCTGAGCGTGTACAGCTTGAATGGGTTAGTGCCAGCCTAAATAGAGTTATGAGTGATAGCACAGCATGCGCCACTCTCTTTCCAATGGGGTGCAGCTCTGTGGCAATGCTCCCACTGGGACATTAGCCTGTAATTCTATACACCGCAGTACACCTTGTTAATGAAAAATGACTTTCATGCTTTTACCTGGCCTTTATCATTAGCAGAGCCACACCGTGTTTGAGTTATAGTTGGCATTGCCCTGTTTGCTTTATGGCCAAAAGAACAGTCCTTCAATAGCAACTTGTGCAGCCGAGGCATCTCGATCCTATAATGAAGCCATTAAAAATGCTTGGCTGCTGCCAGATGGCTTGTTGGTGAGCAGAGGGAGAGCAAGCCAGTCTGGCTGCAATTGAGGCCTGCACACCAGTGATGCCTTTAAAGGTTGTTGTTATGCTATTTTGAAAGCAATATACCAGGGAGATTTGGAGCAATGCATGAATGGAACCTTTTTGGCATGCTTGTCCTCGCTCCATTTTCTTTATTCATTCACTCATGTGGGAGTAAAAAAGGATCTGTGACTGGGTTGGCCTGGTATACACACACACACACACACACACACACACACACACACACACACACACACACACACACACACACACACACACACACACACACACACACACACACACTTTGCAGCTTTACTTTCCTCATTTGACAGTGATGGACCATCAATCTACAGTACAAGAACATCAGAGCATAGTTCAGTGGATCATCAAACTTATTGACATCACAGTTTGTAGGTGGAAATGACATACAACATCCCAGTAATATAAAATGTTAAAGTAAAAAGTTCTTGCATTTACAGATTTATTTTATGTTCTCTCAATTGACACCTGCTCCCTTATTGCATGGCAGCTCTCATCATATTGACACATGTCATCTCATCTACCTAGAGAGCAGGGCCAATTATGCTATCTTGGACACCTATCCCCAGCTGGCTGTGTCATTGCCAGGACTCAAATTTAGGATCTCCCGACAACAGGGTGAACGCTTATATCTTGTGTCATTTTGGGCCCTTCAGAAATGTTTCATGTATTCTATACTGTGCAGATAATTTAAAGCCAATGTTTTGCTTAGACTCATTCAAGCTGTTCAGAAAGGAATTTGAAATGTCTTGTGTTGGAATTAAATTGAGGGAGGGATATGTGCCCCATAAATGTCAGTTAAATGTTACAGTGGCTATTATTATGTGGGTCACACTTTGGCCCAATCACTGCTCATCTATTAGTGGAGCTCAGTGATGCTTCAGTGTTTGCAAATTAAAAAATGATTGCTTGCTGTAACCAGATGAAACACATGATTCCATTTCTGTTACTCAACCTCCAACTCCAAATCATGGAGTAAGGTCGTAAGTAAGGTATTTGAATAGAAAGTAGAGAGATTTACAGTAATTCTCTTTTTAATAGAAAAATAATGTGGAATGTAGAGCACTCATTTGTCCACATTCTAGTGTAAGGCTCAGTTCTCATAAGAGAGAGAGACCTAGTAGTTAACCTTCAATTTAACATTGCCCCTGTCTGTGCTTTTTCCACTCATAGCAGGCCTGCACTTATTTACTGCATTCTGTCTGTAAGTGAACTTGGAAATGGTGGTTATTGATTGTAGACGATTTATACTCATTGCCTGAGGGCAAGTGTAGGATATATGAAAATCTTTGGTTCAGGCAATAATCCAAGGTATTATCACAGATTTATGTGTGCATAAAGCTTCATTCTTGCATTTTGTTAACTAGTGTTTCACAGACACTCCACCATAAAAGCTATAAAAAAAAAAAAATTCATCACTTTTGATTATTATTATTATTTTTTTTTTTTTTTGTGGCTGATAGATACTCCCACTGTATTCAAACAAAATGGGGAGAACAAGAGGAGTGTATGTTTTATACAGTTTGCCTTGTATTTTAGGGCTTCAGGATTAACCCTCTTTTGAAAATATCAAGATGTTTTGTTTCCTCAATTAATTAAACATTAAAAAATTAGCTGCAATAGCGGTGATCCTTGTATGTCATTTTTATTCAAGAATTATATTCCTTCACACACACACACACACACACACACACACACACACACACACACACACACACACACACACACACACGTGTGCACGCACGCACGCACGCACACACACAAACATTCCAAATGTGTTCAGTGGGGTTGAGCTCTGAGCTCTGTGCAGGCCACTCAAGTTCTTCCCCTCTAACCTTGGCAAACCATGTCTTCATGGAGCTTGCTTTGTGCACAGACGCATTATTATGCTGGAACACTTTAGTTCCAGTTAAGGGAAACTGTAATGCTACAAGATACAAAGATCCTATACAACTGTGCATTTCCAACTTTGTGGCAATAGTTTGGGGAAGACCCACATATAGGTGTGACGGTCAGATTTCCATAAATGAAGGAATATACAGTAATACCTATAATTTGTATATAAAAATCTATAAAATGTATAATGTCAAATCTGGCAGCAAAGCTATTTTCTTTCTAAATTAGAAGAATCATTATAATAATAATCAGTGACTGATATTGAGCAAAGTAATCATGGTCATTGTAATGTCACTCCATGTTATATTGTCTCTTACATGTATGTATGTGGAACCCTCTGTAAAGATGCTAGCAGACGCAGGACATATGAACACTTCACTATTTATTCTACACCCAATCTTCCATAATCGCACTCTGCTATTTTACACACACTGTGTGGGTGGGGCGTCGCCATCACATACTAAATGAAATGCTTGTACATTACAGTCATTATTTTAGCCATTATCTATTTTAGTCATAATTCTATCCTACCTTTACTTAATAAATTACTCCCACTAAAAAAACTGCCAATGCATTGGACGTCACATGCATCACATGGACGTATTAACAAGAAGGAAATATTGCACCTATAATCACTCTGCCATGATGAAAGACATTTTCCAATTCAAATATGACCCACCAAGTCACTGCATGTTGGTATAGATATCCTGTACTTCAGAGTGACATCTCTGGGATGAAGCTGTCAGTGCAATCTCAGATTCATAACCAGGCAAATTGCATTAAAAAGTGTGAAGCCTTAGTTCAGTCCCTAGTGGCTGTGGGGTCACAGTATACAGAGGCATTGCACTATTAAATGCGAGAGAGAGAGAGAGAGAGAGAGAGAGAGAGAGAGAGAGAGAGAGAGAGAGAGAAGAGGATAGACATATTAGGCAGATACAGAGGGTTGTGGCAGCACTGAGACTGAATTAGTAACTTACTCCAGGCATATTGTCAGAATTGCAGCATAAGGACACGACCTCCACTGCTACCAGAATTGAGTAATTTCTTTTGCACAGCCACTGTATGGAGTTCCCCATGAACATGTGCCATACAGACCTGCTTCCCTTGGGACTTGGCAGCGTGTAAATAATTACACCCAACCTATAGCTTTAGGAACCCATTTACAAACCTCTCTCACAGCGTTGCAGCAGCTGAGCAAGAAATCCCCACTAAATATATGCCTGTAGAAAGAACAGTGTAGAATCACAAGCTTGGTTCTTTGACAGGATGATTAATTACCCAGGTAGGTGCAGCACAAAAGTCTGGGCACTGATAGAATAATTAATATGGAGTAATGTGGGAACTCACACCAACGGTAGACAACAATTTAGTAAAATCAGTAAATTCAACTATAAATTTGCAAAAATGCCTATGTGTGTCTCTGTGTCAGTAAATTACTGTACATGAGAGAAAGATAATGAGAGAGAGTAAGAGAAAGATGGGAAGAATTTGTATGAAAAGAGAATAGTGACTAGATTTGCTGTGGAACGTGTGAAAACCCACCAAAAGCTCTGAATAAAAACAGGTACCATACTTATGTGCTGAAAATAAAAACATGAATAAGGAATACTGAACACTGATCAGTGAGTGAATCATTTTCATCATGAACAAATGTATACTTGTAGTATAGCTTTTCCTGCAGTTTTTCATGGGTCATGGGTAAGTTTTGGAACAACACTTTTTTTTAATCACTCCAGAAAACACAGAGCTCCTCCATCTCCTTACGCTTAGTCAGCAGCCATATGCTGCCCTGGCATCCGTACTGCCATATATAGCATATAATACTGGAACAGTTGGAACAAATTCGTTTGTATTTAGTGGCCGTCACTGGCACTATGTTTTACGCTTGCTCACTCCAACTGGAACGGCACATCCATGTTTAATTTCATTGGTTTGCACTGTTGCTGATTTGTTTGCATGTTAATTAAAGTCTTTAAAAATACATGGTGTATGATGGTTGTCTCTGGTAGAAAAATCCGACTGAAAAATGCTTGCCGGAGAACATTTCAAAACATAGATTGTGCTTCACTTTTCCTCAGCTGCATGCATTGATCTAATGGCTGTGAGTGTACACATCACATTTAGATTTGTGCTCATGAATGTGACTTTCATTCAGTAATTGAATACCAGACAAAATGAGCAAAACTCAGCTCTTACTGTGAATGACATTGCTGACATGCCACAGTGTAACTGTGTTTATTCTGCCATATCATAAAACAGCAACTAGTCAACTAATGTTAAATATAAGCTGTGGTTGAAGGAAAAAGGGTTGCTGCATGCACCAGACTGTGAGCTGATTGTAGGGGCTTTCCCTGAGGACTGAGAGATGTAGACTGTTAATTCTAGCTAAGTAGCTAAAATATGGTGTAGCAAATAAAACTTGTGTATTTTGTTCTCCAGTCCAGAACAAACCGGATAATAAGACACAGACTGCGTGAGCAGAGGACTCATATCCCTTACTCAGGCTATCATAAGTTCTTAAGCTCAACAACTTTTAACTGGGTTATGATATAAATTCCACAATGAGGATGACTAGAATCTATTCACTTCCCAGAAAATTAGCAGATAAATGCCTTTCTTGTTCAGCAAGAATAAAAACTGAATACTTTTTCACCTTATAGTCTTTCAGTCTGACTACATAACAGATTTGATAACAGATTCACATTTGATTTGTTTACGCTCTGTCACTCCCTCTCCTGATTGGCTGCAGCTCACCATGTAGCTTCTTCTGTGCTTGAAGTGGGGGTGTGATGACATTTGACATATTTGAGCAGGTATATAACAAAAATGTAATTATTTAGTGCATCCAGTGCCTTTCTTTGCCTCCAATGACCCTAAATCTGGTTAGTCTACCAACAGAAAATGGTGTTAAGGTTATTCCTTGGCCATAGGCCACTTAAACTGTTAGTTGAAATGATGCTTTCTCTAGGTTTGAACAAAAACACATCGATAAATGTGATTACAGCTCATCTAAGTGGAAGAGAATAAAGTGTTACTTAGCCCCAAGTGTCTGTCTAATCAGGTTAACAGCCACATTTAGTCTGATCTGTAGCCAAGAGATACATCAAGCCAAACTATTTGTGCATTCCTTCCCTGACCACTATAACCAGTAACCTGCAAAAAAGAACACATTGTTGCCTTAGGCTTTGACCAGGCAAAGACCTGCGCTATATTTGACCAAAGGCTTACCTTTACTTCTACTGATTTTTGTATGAGAATATTCAGCGTTCTTAGTGTAAATTGGTATAATGGTGGAGAGTTGCAAAACTGAATTTGTCCCTTTTTTGGAACATTTCAATATCCCAGCTGTGGGTTAGCATTTATAAGCTTGACAGATCCTGTGGAATGATATTTCATCCTTTTATTGATTCATACACACATCCAGAGCAACGCTGCTCTCATGGAAGTAATGCTGACAAAATTACAAAGAAGTTTCAGACTGCATCATGGAGAAGATGCAAAATAAACATAAAGTTTGACTTACTTTACTTAAAGTTTACTTTGAGACACATTACTAAACAATCAGTTCAGATAACACCCCATGACTTTAGATACCATTTAACAGTAAGGAACCACCATCTGTTAACATGGATTAAATGTTACAAGTTAATTCACTAATGACTTCACCTAATTAGCTTGAACCAAGAGTAGTTACAAGATAGATATACAGTATATCCATAACTACCATTTATCTATAAAGCCCACATTCAGCAGTTCAGCAACCATAACATGCTGTAAGTTACATCATTACACCACACTGGGATGAGGCCAGAGCATACTATAACATCAGACACTGCCTTTGCTCTGCAATGTTATCCTTAGTTACATATATCTGATGAAGCCATACATTATTAGCACAAACATGGATAACTGTCTAACTACTCTAAGATTACCATAGATTGTCTAACTCCTTGGCTCCCAATAGACAGCTAACTACAGCTACTGGTGCCCCTAAAGACCAGCTAATTTCAAGAGCTTCCTATAAGCAGAGCACTTTGAACAGGCTTCTGAGTGGGGCAAACCTGTTAGACATGCAAATTAGAGAGAAGTGCTTTTTTCCGTGGGTAAGACTTAGCATTAGGCTTGGTTTTGAAACTGAGTCGTCACACATTTGCGCCACTGTGAGGGCTCTACTGCCAGACTTGGTGGCTCACACAAGCAGCCTCAAAGATAGCAGTGATCCACTACTATATTTTACAGTGGATATCAGGTGCTTTTCCTTGTGGGCAGTTCCCTTATGTAGCCAAACATACTAATGATGTGCATGACAAAAAATATATATATATATATTTTGGTCCCATCTAACCACAACACAAGGTACCAATTGTAGTTTTAATGATGCTTGTTAAAGTTTGGGGCATGCATACAGCTTGTTGTTGTGAAAGTGGAGTTCAGCAGTTGATTTTGAAACTTGACGACCACATGAAGCAACAAGAAGCAGCAGCAATAACAGTGCACGCCACCCTCTTTAGTCTTTGTTGGAGTCTACACTGCATGTGGCTGGACATTGGCATCATGTAAAGCAATATGCTATAGGTCTATTTAAAAAATCATAACTGCATTAACTTTTTTTTCCTTTTTTTTTTTGTTCAATATCCAGGCTTTCAATGGCATAAAAAAATTAAATGAAGGGTGCATGTTCACTTTTAATCACCTTACTTTTTCAGATTTGATTACTTTGATTAGCGATGCAAATACTTAGTCTAAAAATCTAACTTTTAATACATGATATTTGACCTGATGTCTGTATATAGCCTCAGACTCTGAGGGGGCAGGATAAAAGTCACATCACTATCTGTGTCAGGGGTAAAATAGGTAAGCATATTCCTCATTCTGGTTATACATGTTATTACTTAATGTCAAGTGAAAAGACCAACATTGTTCATTTTTGGTAGTGTATGGTAAATTTACCACATAAGATAGAGGTAATACCGAGTAAGGTAATTATGAGCAAAAGTTGACAGGGGGATGTAAAGGGGCAAATTGTGCTTTTCTTTAAAGGTTCAATATTCAGAGGTAGTAGTTAACGTCATAATAAAGTGCTGTTGTATGTTGCTGTGAAACTAAACTAGTCATTTGTTTTCTAAAGCCACAGTGCTCTAATGTAATGCCATTCAAATGCATATGGGAGTTTTGCTCACTGTGGTGTCATTAGCACACAAATGTTCCTAAAAGCTCTACGCAGCCGATGTATAATCATTACTGCCTTAGCCGAGGGGAAATACAGTGAAGGCCTACGCAGTTTTTGACAAAATGCAGTTTAATGGACTTTGATATGTAGTCTGCACACACATGGGCTTTAAGAGAACCTCATTCCTTATTTGGAGATGGATATCATTTTGGGGGGGAAATAAATATTAAAATATCTTAATACAAATGCCACCAAAGTACAAGGGCTAGCTGTTGCCGAGTCATCATGTCATCTGAATAATTATGGGTTTATTGTGAGAATAATTAATAGTTTGACTGTATTTATGTGTTACATATTTGACTTACCTTAGGGAAGAATGGTATTTGATTTGTAACTTACTTCTCTTTTAATTTGCGCTCACATTAATAGATGAATAAACAAAAAGAAGATAAGTGAATAAACAGAATATGTACAATGCATACATAGCCTACATGTTACATACTACACATCTCAATTGTGCCATTTGCACATTTTGCACCAGTGTAGGTAAGACTGTGACACTGAGTACACAGAATTCAAGCTGCAGTACAACAACACTACAGCCTGCATTATAAGTATATACAGCTATGAACCATTACTTTGAATTGCTTTTCAAACTTTAGTATTATATGTCCTCAAACTCTTACTTACAGCAGCTGTATGCGCTAGCATCCTTCACACTGACAACATCTTGTATAAATTTTTTTTTTATTTTCAGTATTCTAGCCTTGGTTGCAAAACTAATGTGGGCATAGTAGATGCCCAAGATGATAAAGGAATAATTCAGGCTAGGTCCTTGATATTGATAAGAGGCTCTACAGCAAAAGCTGTTGAGCAAATTGCATTAATCTTGCCTTGCCATATATCACCGCTCATCATGATCAGACGCAGGATATGGCCAGCAAGACAAGCCTGTCCCTGAAGAAATGAAACCATAAAATACACGCCTCTGTGTTCCAGGAGCCTTGCTCATACCCACCCTTCCCCTATCTTCTAGAAGGCACTGGCTTCTCAGAAAATCTTTAAGTTGACTGCTTCTGTTTTTCTAGTTAATTCCTGGTATTCCCAAAGTCACATGCTTGAATATATAGAGCTTTTACTAAGATATTTTGCCACCCAGAACTTTTTCTTTTGCCTAGGTGAACAAAGAAATGAACAATAACCTCATCTCACTAATGAGATATTAGTCATTGTGCCTCCAAGTAGTGTTCTTCTGAACATGAAGAACAATGCTGTCATCCAGCTTTGAACTATTAAAATTGCTCGAAACACAGGAGATCAGATTTGATTCATTCTCCTGCTTCTATCTGATCTTCGCTCCATACCTCTTGCATCACAGGATGTGTCGAATTTGTAATCAAGATGCGTCCTGTGTTGTTGGCACCGAAAATCCATCATTCTCAAACTGCTATTGATGTGAACGTCAAGATCACTGAGAAACTGTCTCACAGTCCAATGCAGAATGCACAACACAGCACTCACTATAATTAGCAGAGAAACTCCAGCCTGCATAGTGTGAGATCACCGTTATGCGACTGGACAGAGCCGTGAATCTTTTCATGGTGCAGTGGTTTTGAGAACTGGTCAAGCACAAAATAAATAAACTAATTAACATGGAACATAAGAGGTGCTTGTGAGATATGTTTACCTCTGGGTTCAGTTTGGTTGGTAGATCGGAAATTTGATCTGAATTGTCTCAGTTGTCTTAATGTCAGAGCAATTCTGCACAAAATTGAGTCTGTCATTGTAAGGGAGTGCTTGGGTCTTAATCTGGTTGGAAGAAAAGAGCCTAAGCCAAAAGAAATCTACTTTTCTCGTTCACTTTTGACATTATAAATCGGATTGTTTACTAGCCTGTAGAATTAATATGAAAAAAAAAAGAAATATGCTTAATCAATAGATGTCTTACTAAGAAGTAAACACTAAAACTGTGGAAAAGGAGACCACACCTATCATAATTTGTACTGTATGGCATGTATTCAGGGGGACCTACATATGATTCTCTTACTGAATGATTTTTAACTCAAACCCTTCATTGACGAAATAATAATACAAAGACTAATTTTAGAAACACCCTACTGCAATGTGTTTTGCTTTCTGCCAACCCTTCAGGAAGTTCCCTTTTTAATCTTTCAGTGATTTCACAGTATGTATCCTAATAAAATTTATTTTGCTTCTTAATTCATAATAGAATGGCACCAAAAATCATAGAACAAGAAAAATGGGGAGTATGTTTTTCAACTGTAAAGATGAGGTAGGTGTTGTGTTATCAAGACACAGCTGAGCTGTTAATAGGAAGGAAGTTTACCTGCTGTTGTCAAACAGAGGGAGCTGGGGCTGTCAAAACAAAACCCCATGACCTACCTATGATTCAATGTTTTTTATTTCCCTCAGAAATCAAAAGTAGCCAAGAGCATACACTCCATTATTGTATTGAGATGCAGCAATAGGAACCATTTTTTGGCAAATCTTGCTAGCTAGCTATATTTGTGGCTAGGTTCACTATTAATTTTAATTGACTGCAATATTACTGCTTTTAAGTAAAGCTTGCAGGTTGAATGAGATGAATTCAATACCAGTTTGTACTGACCATTCCTTAAATCACAACCTCCCCATTTATAGGTTTTTACTATGTATTTGGTTGCATACTGTGGTGGCATGTTTATTGAAATGTATTTGATTCTTATTGTGTTTAGATTAATCAATTAAAAGACTTCTTAAATGTGACTCTATAGATTGAATTAAATACAGTCTTGGAAATCTAGATATGAAATCTAATCTAATTGAATAAAATTCTGTTTTTTGTTTTCATTCAAAATAATGGATGGATAATTGTGATAATTATGAGTAATAATTCTGACTGTTTTCCCCCTTTTTGCTCCCTGTTAGCACCAGGACATCTACCATATATATCAGTCCATTTAGGATTTGTGGAAGCTTTTTTTTTTTTGGTGATTGTTGCAGCCAAAAATGCTTGATTTTGCTGCAGCTTTTTTCAAAATTTGTGATGCAACTTGCAAGGCTTTTTTTTTTAGTTTTTTTTTTTTTGCAGCAAACTACTTGAATTGGTGAAATTGCAATTGCATGAAACTGATTTGCGTGGTCTTTGATGTTTGTTGGTAAATGAGACTTTTTAGCTGTAATCATATTCAAATCGAAGAGGGCTTTGGCTAAATGCGCGTTTTGATGACGTCACATGATGTGTCTTGGACCAAATTTATGGAAAATGTGGGGAAATTTTGAAAAATTGCAAGCTCCTCAGAATATAGCAGAGTTTGCTTGATTTTGTGTTCATTTCTGCGATCGCAAAATCACAAAATCCTGGAGGAACTGATATGATATATACATAGATGGCATGCTTTTTATCTGCATAAATGTGATGTTTCAGTGGATGTATTTCTTCGATGGCCAAGATGCAACATACATTACAGTTATTTCCAGCTTCATTTCAGACTTGGAGTGTAGACTGATAGACATCTGACATTGGGGAATTATGAATAAAATTGTAAATGAATGCTGTGATAGGACAAATATAAAACATATAGCAAGTGCATGAAATGTTCAGGTATGTATTATATGCAAAGTGAATTTGATAAACATAATATTTGTTAGAAGGTGTATCTGGCCTATTTCAGCAGTAAGACTTTTTTCCCCAATCATTGTGCACTGCACCCTTCAGCTGAGACACACCTCTCACCCTTTAGTAATTCTTGTGTAGGTTAATAACATGATAATGAGAACTGTTTGTCAGAGGACCAAATTTACATATTAAGATGTTGTATTTGGCATGTTTACTTGATGACTCATCAGGTTCTGTATGGATTTTTGGACTCTCCTTTTTGCAGAACACAGCGTTTTACTTGTTCTGACTTCCTGAACAACTGACTTCCCTACATCTGCTCTTAATGGCCTTTGGGGGATGCAGCTGGGCCGTGGCCTACATGGAACAATATAGATGAGGGGTGAGTAGAAAGTAATGTATATGGCATCATTCTAGTCAGATGCATGGTATGTAAATAGGTCAGGTTTGATTTTGTGTTGGTCTGTCAGATACAAGAAAAATAGGAAGAAAGGAATGAAAACATGAAAATCTATTTTAAGAAACAATATCAGTGTTCTTTAATAGTATTGGTTAAATGCTAAAAACTTAGATGTGCAGTTATACTGAATACTGGCACATCTAAGTTTTTAGCATTTAACCAATATTATTAAAGAACACTGATCTTGTTTCTTAAATAGTATTGGTTAAATGCTAAAAACTTAGATGTGCAGTTATACTGAATATTGTCACGGCTGTGATCGGGGCGGACAGGCAACAAAAGGCAACCCGGGAATTTGCTGTCAAGCGGCCCCAATTTGATACACAAAATTCGAACTGACACAACATGTTTCTTGATCAACGAATCAATTATTTAAAAAAAATAAATAAACAAATAATCTGTTCATTTGTATTGTTTGTGTTAAGCTAATATGTAAAACAATGTCGCTGCTGCTAAGATGACCTATTGAATATCTGTATATAGGCTATATAATGCCGGGGTAAGGAAAAAAAGACCAGCCCTCACAAGCCCGGCCCACTGGGAAAATTCCCAAACTTCCTAATGGCCAGTCCGCACCTGGCTGTGATTTGGACGTAGACATGAGCCTGCAGGGTGAGTGCCGTAGCTAATCAGTATAACTGCATGATTGCGAGTGCGATATTGCTTTTTTACAATAGTTCTATAAACAATTAATTAATATCAAGCAAGTGACATTTCTGAAACAAATTTTCTGTTTATTTTGGCTCCGCTACTGGAAATAGATCCCGAAGAATCTATACTCACTTTATAACCCATTGGCCAGCTGGCTACCTAGCTCACAGTACTTTTTACAGCACTTTCTCGTTAAAGGTGTTTCCGCTGAAATTGGCGTCCTGTCTTCCTTTTCATCTCCATCTGATGAGCTTTCATATTTTAACTCAAAAGTTATGTTCCTGAAAATGATTTGCCATGTCCGCTGATGATGCCGTTAACACTATTGTAGTAACTGTTTTGAACTAGGAAGTGGAATTTTACGTGGCACACAACAGCAGAGAGATACACACGGTGAAACACCTCACTTCGGTTATACTAAATATAGGCACTCCTGGAGCACTGGTGGACCAATCAAATTAGTGGGCCGGAACTCACTGTTGTATAAAGAACTTTAAAATGACTCAACTAAATGAGGAAATCACTTTAGTTTATACAGTTGGTTATGATCTTGTATGTTGCTGATATTGCTTGACCTGATACACAAAAATTCTAATATTGAACATTAATATCTTCTGCATGTACACATGTTCATTAACAATTCATTGAGAAAGACTACATCATATGTATCTTGCATCCATTGTGCATTTTGTAATCTAGGCTGCAATAAGCATACAGTAAAGCAGATCTCATCTACATTTTAAAGTGTATATTCCCTCACTTCAAGGTGGAAAAGAGAGTATCTTTTTATCTGTGACTGTTTTAGAGTATTTAGCAAGAGAGAAGCAAATGTCAGCTGCCTCTGACCTTGCCAATTATCACCCTGACAGAGAGCTGATGACAGAATTCCTATTCACTGCTGCTGAGGAACCTGAAGGTTGGGGCAGTGTCCTTTTATCCTTGCCTGGAAGCTTTATCCATCTTCCTCATGTCATATCAAATAAGTCTAGCCGAGAATCAAAACCCCCTTGTGTATCAGGCGCAGCATTGATCGTAATTATAATTATGTAAAGTTTTACTACAGGCAGAATGATTTACTAACAATAAATGCAAACTAACTATAAGAGTCCAAGGTCACATACATCAAAGTAGAGATTCTCCTCTACATTCTTCGTAGAAGTTCTATAACCAGATGTTGCCTTGGTACTTATGTTTTTACCAGAAAATTTATCGTATGATGAATTTATCATATAATATACCTAGTGAGAAGAAAGGCTAGTAGAGTGCAGTCCAGAAATATTGGGGCCCCTGCATTATGCTCATATGTTGTTCTCTTCCTAGTAAATCTTTTTTTTTTAATGTTCATGTGCTTATGGTATGAAATATAAATAATCACATTTTGTTGCTTTTTAGCCTGAAATGAAGACGGACACAGTTTTTATCCAGCTGTATTTACTCAGTGCAACTTATAACATCCAAGTGAAAGATATAACACCAACATGTCAGAGAAAATTTTTTTAAAAATTAAAAAACAGAATCACTGAGTTGGAAAAATGATCACCCCCTTGCTTTAACTTGCCTTACAGACTTTTGTCTGTTGGGATATGTCTCTACTAACTTTGTACATCTAGACTTTGCCTACCCTTCTTTGCAGAACTGCTTAAGTTCAGTTAAATTTGATGGTGACCGTTTGTGGACTGCAGTCTTCAAGTCATTCCACAGATTTTCAATGTGGTTTAAGTCTGGGCTCTGACTAGGCCATGCAAGGACATTCACCTTTTTCCTGCTTCAACCACTGTGTGGTCAGTTTTGCTGTGTGCTTTGACAGTGACATGTGAAGGCCAATGTATGGTAACCCATACTTGGAATTTGTCCTCTGCATTTAACCCATCCAAGTTAGTGCACACACATTAGGAGTTGTGAGTAGTGAACACACACACTACAAACTGTGAACACACCCAGAGCAATGGGCAGCCATTTTTCTGTGGCGCCCGGGGAGTAGTTGAGGGTTAAGGGCCTTGCTCAAGTGCTCAACAGTGGCAGCTTGGCGGTGCTGGGATTTGAACTCATGACCTTCCGATCAGTAGCCCAACTTCTTAACCACTGAGCTACCACTGCCCCTGGATCATTGTCATGTAGAAAGGTAAACCTTCTTCCCATTGACAACTTTCTGGCAGAGGGCAGCAGATTTTCCTCAAGAATTTGATGGTATTTACCATTTTCCTTCTATCCTGACAAGTGCTCCAGTCCCTGCTGCAGAAAAACACCCCCATAACAGGATATTAACACCTCCATGCTTTACTGTAGGTGTTGTTTGAATGGTGAGCTGTATTGGATTTCCGCCAAACATATCATTTGGTGTTGAGGCCAAATAATTCATCTGACCATAACACCTTTTTCCATGTGGCCTCAGAATCTTCAAGGTGCGTTTTGGCAAAGCTCAGTCATGGGTGGCTTTTTTCTTGTAACCCCCCCATACAAGCCACATTTATGGAGAATTTGTGACATTGTTGTCACATGCACACAATGACCACTCTTTGTCATAAATTCCTGCAACTGCTTCAGAGTTGCTGTAGGCCTCTTGGTAGCTTCTCTGACCAGTTTCCTCCTGGCTCTTTCCTCCAGTTTGGAGCAACGTCCTGATCCAGGGATGGTCTGTGTTGTACCAAATACCTTCCACTTCTTAATAATAGACTTCACTGTGCTTCTAGGTATTGATAAAGCATTTTTTTGTATCCATCTCCTGACTTGTGACTGTCCACAACTTTATCCTGGAGATCTTTTGACAGTGCCTTGCCACCCATAGTTGATTGTTTGCTTCAGTTGCACTACAAAATGCTCCAGGAAAGCTCTTTTCATGCTGAGCTAATCAAAATGACCACAGCTGATCACAGTTGAAAGTCAAATGGCTTTGTGTGCCATTGAGAAGGTGATTAGCTAGACCTTATTGAGTTTACAAGTCATTTTTAGGAGGGGGGTGATCCTTTTTCCAACTCAGTGATTCTGGTTTATTTTTTGTATTTTTTTCTGACATGTCGGTGTTATATCTTTTACTTGGATGTTATAAGTTGCACTGAGTAAATACAGCTGGATAAAACAAAAACTGTGTCCATCTTCATTTCAGGCTGAAAAGCAACAAAATGTGATTATTTTAATGGGGGGTGATTCTTTTCTATACCCACTGTGTGTGTGTGTGTGTGTTTGTGTGTGTGTGTGTGTGTGTATATATATATATATATATATATATATATATATATATATATATATATATATATATATTATACTGGATATACAATCTTATATTATTTATATTCAATTTAATGGTATTTATATAGTGCTTTTAACAATAGACATTGCCACAAAGCAGTTTTACAGAAATCCAGATGTTTATATCCTAATGAACAAACCAGAGGTGACAGTGGCAACAAAAATCTCCCTGATATGATGTGAGGAAGAAAACTTGAGAGGAACCAGACTGAAAAGGGAACCCATTCTCTTCTGACTGACATTAAATAGTGGTATTACAAATCATTATACTACTTCTACAACTACATATTACAGTATAGTCTACAAGATCAAAGTAAAGTACCAAGTGTGTTGAAAGAATGAGCATGAGTACAGTATATATGAATACAGTATATACAGTATATATGTCTGAACATTTCTAGTAGTCTCTGTGTTTGAAATGAGTGTACTGAGAGTATTTACATTTAAAAACAAAGGAGATTGTAATTTCACATACTACCACATAAATACATGAATGTGCAGGTTTCGGATCCATAAATTTATGTGCATTTCACTTTTTAAATATCATGTTATTGAGGCTATCAAATATACATAGCGTACTGTAAAATTAACTGTTTTTACTATGAAAGGGAGATCATTTTTGTGAGAAAAAAAAGTACCTGAGGGAGATGTAATTATCTTCTTCTCAGACCAATAACAAGCAGACTAGTCTTATGGATTATTCATCATCATTCTCCATGGTGTAGTTCAAATTAAAGGTCATTTTGTTTGACTGACAGAGAGATGGTTTCATGCTGGCTTATTGGATTAAAATTATGAAAGACCAGGACAACAATACAACTTTCATTGTAAAAAGTCAGATTCGTTATTTTCATATTACAGTTTCCATACGTAATCACTGATCACTGACTTTACCGGACTAGTATGGTAATACTTTACCGTTCTTCTAATGCAATGAAAGCACAAGCAGGGAGAGTGGCCTAATCACTTAGTCAAAGTAAATAATCTTTGACCTGCTTCCCTGAGTATATAGTCATGGTGGAGAACATGACACTGTAACCTGTGAGAGTGATCTTGTGCACTTTCAGCATTCTCCACATTCCACTGTTCATCCTTATTCAAATGTCAACACAGACACAGTGGTATAGAAAAAAAATCTCAAGAACCATGTATGCTGGAGTCAGGACAACCTGAGGCAACTTGATGAACAGTACTGATCAATGTGGCTGAATTAAAGAGATTGCAATTATGTTTCCTTGTGTGAATATGAAGAAAGGTCACTTTTAATGTGATTGCAAGTGTCAGCTGTGCTGTCACTCAAGCTTAAGTTTGTCCACACAGAGGAAGCTTGTACTGTATTATGTCAAAGCATTTGCATCATGATTCCTAGCGGGCATGAATTAGTCTGAGAAGTAACTGTTAAATGTTACGAGACAGACATGTACCCACTATGATTCTTGTGTGAGGGATTATTCCTAAATACTCTCAATTTTGTATATGCCAGAACAAGTTCTCGATGGATAAGAAAAACTGACATCATTGTGTGCGGGTCTGGCAGGGTTCCAAAGGATATATTTACCTTAACATGACTGCCTAGTTTTTGCATGACTTCATTTTAATTAAGTGGGAGAATTGCCTGTCACATTTAAGGCTCTCAGAGTAAAAGGCTCCTCTTAGTCCAGTGCTGTAGAGATACCATTGAGGTAACAACCAAAAACCGATTCACACATGATATGAACTGACACGTTTTAACGAGCAGTATCTAGCAATAAGTATGATATTTTGGGCTTGAGTTTTGAGAGCCACTTGTAATTTAAGCCACCTACCAGAGGCTTCATAGTGGCTTCAAAATATTTGTAGAGAAAGCTATAATCTCATATTGTCTATCTGATGTGTTACTCATCATGACCTACATGAGCCAGGATGAAAATCAGACTTTCACTCTGAGACAGGACTCTTTGAGAATACTGTATTCAATTGTATTTAATACTGTAATCTATACTGTATTCTATACTATATTCATTCATTCATTCATTCATTCATTCAGTCAGTCATCTTCAGTAACTGTTTTATACAACCTGGATGGGATACCATGAACACACATTCACACCTAGGGTCTAGGTGTAGCCCCCAGGTGTAGCCCTAAGTAGCCAGTCCAGTCCTGCTGGCATGCTTCTGGTCAGAGGAGGAAACCCACTTGAACATGAAGAGAACATGCAAAATATGCAAGGAATGGGTGCAAAATTGGCTGAGCTCTGACAGCTGCTGCTCATAATCAGAATGTCTAACCTGCTGGAGTTGGCTCTCCCATGTGTTCTTTCTCATGGATGCCCAGTCCCAGTCACAGGTGTACCCATTCAGCATGCATCATTGCTTGATTGACACTCGCTGCAATCCTACTTACACTGGGCAGAGATTTTATTTTTTCAGCATTTTTAAGCAAATGGTCCTATACAGTTACTAGTACTGTATTTTGTTTTGCTTGGGCAATAAAATAAGTGATTGTTTTCTCAGATGTATATATATATATATATATATATATATATATATATATATATATATATATATATATATATATATATATATATATATATATATATATATATATATATTAACCCCATTTCCATAAAAGTTGGGATTTTTTTCTAAACTGCAATAAAAACAAAAATCTGTGATTTGTCAAGTCTCTTGAAACTTTAAGTAATTGACAAAAGTACAAAGAAAATATATTAAATGTTTTCAGTGACCAACTTAATTATATTTTGTAAATATAAGAATTTGATGCCTTAAACACACTCAAAAAAAGTTGGGACAGAGGCAAAATAAGACTGAAAAGTTTACAGAATATTCAAGTAACACCATTTTGGAGGATCAGGTTAATTGGTAACAAGGCAGGTATCGGGATTGGGCATAAATGGAGCATCCACCAAAAGCTCCAAGCAAGGATGGGTCGTGGCTCACCACTGCCAAACTTTGTGAGAGAATCGTCAGTCAGATCAAAAAGAACATTGCTCAGCACAAGATTACAAAGAATTTAGGTCTCTCACCATCTACAGTGCATAATATTATGAAAAGATTCAGGGAATCCGGAGAAATCTCATTGCGTAAAGGGCAAGGCCGAAAACCACTCATGTGCGTGACCTTCGAGCCCTTAGGCAGCATTGCCTGAGAAATCGTCATGCTACTGTGATAAATATAACCACATGGGCTCGGGAGTACTTTGGAAAACCGTTGTCACTTAACACAATCCGCCGCTCCATCCAGAAATGCAACCCGAAACTCTATTACGCAAGGAGGAAGCCACACATCAAGTCTATGCAGAAACGCTGCTGAGTTCTATGGGCCCGAGCTCATCTCAGATGGACTGAAAGGCAGTGGAAACGTGTGCTGTGGTCAGATGAGGCCACGTTTCAGCTTGTTTTTGGGAAAAACGGACGTCGAATTCTCGGTGCCAAAGATGAAAAAGACCAACCAGACTGTTATGAGGGAAAGGTGCAAAAGCCAGCATCTGTGATGGTATGGGGGTGCATCAGTGCCCACGGCATGGGTGACTTGCATATGTGTGAAGGTACCATTGACGCGGAGGCGTATATTGGGATTTTAGAGAGACATATGCGCCATCAAGGCGATGTCTTTTCCCAGGAAGTCCATGGTTATTTCAGCAGGACAGTGCCAGGCCTCATTCTGCACGTGCTACAACAGCGTGGCTTCGTAGACACAGAGTGCATGTGCTTGACTGGCCTGCCAGCAGTCCAGATCTGTCTCCAATGTCGCATCATGAAAAGGAGAAAAGTCTTGTATCAAGCAAGAATGGGCAAAAATTCAACTTGCAAAACTGCAACAATTAGTATCCTCAGTTCCCAAACAATTAAAAAGTGTAAATAAAAGGAAGGGTGATGTAACACAGTGGTAAACATGCCTCTGTCCCAACTTTTTTTTTTATGTGTTGAAGGCATCAAATTTTAAATCTGTTTATATTTACAGAATACAATTAAGTTGGTCAGTGAAAACACTGAATATATTTTCTTTGTACTTTTGTCAGTTAATTAAAGTTGCAAGAGACTTATTGAATTTTAGAAAAAAATCCCAACTCCCAACTAGAAATGGGGTTAGTGTGTGTGTGTGTGTGTGTGTGTGTGTGTGTGTGTGTTTATACGGTACTGTGCAAAAGTTTTAGGCACATGCAAAGAAATGCTGTAGAGCAAAGATGCCTTAAAAATATTGAAATTAAATGTTTCCACATTTAAAAAAAAAAAAATACCGTAAATAGTAGCAAACAGTAGTAAATGAAACAAAGTCGATATTTGGTGTGACAAAATAAATAAAATAAAAAAAAAATAGTAGTCTGTACAATTTGTGCAGTTTTATAAGGAAATGAGCTGGTAAGATTTATTGAGCATCTTGCAGAACCAGCCACAGTTCTTCTGGAGACTTTGACTTTCACACTCGCTTCTTATTTTTGCAGCAAAACCCAGCAGCCTTCATTGTGTTTTTTTTTTTTTTTTTGTACTGACTTGATAATGTACAATTCATAAAATAAAAAATCTTTAACAAAGTTTTTACTAAAAAAAATAGGGTGCCTAAAACTTTTGCACACACACACACACACACGCACGCATATATATATATATATATATATATATATATATATATATATATATATATATATATATATATATATATATATATATATATATATATATATATAAAATTACTGATTTGCACTGCAGTCTGAGGGTACAATTCATTGAGCTCTGGTTTTTGTCACCTTGTTTTGCAGGATTTACACATGTGAAAAGTGATTTTAATGCCCTCTGGCACTCGCTCTTTCAGTGTGCTTTATATCAAAGAGACACACATTCGGTTACCTGATATGGGTCTTCCAAAGTACCAATTTCTGCTCTGCAAACTCACCTTTTTTTTTTTTTTATAAACTACTTGATATGACTAACAGCAAACTCAGGTTTAATAAAAACCCATGGCCAGACAGACACCATCTGAGAAAACATAAAATTATCTCATAAAGTGCAGGCAGGCAAAGCCTATGTGGCTGACATTCAAAATTGCTTGGCTCCCCTGTGGTGTTCTTCATTTGTTGCAATCAATGACAACGATTTATTAATTTTAAAAAATCAGCTTTATTTTTGTTTTAAAGTGGACAATTCTCTCATTGCATCAGTTTGCTGAATATTTCCTGCCGATACTATTTTACATCGCACAAAAGAAGCAAAACGCACTAAATAAATGAAGTACAGCTCCTCAATATTGCCATTTTTACCTATAATCTTATCTGACAAGACCAATGGTAGGAAATGATAGAAAATTAGTCTACCTGCTTTGTAATGGGATATGATATAGACATATGTTATATACAGTAATAAGTATAACATGGCAGCACAAGTACACTGCAAAAAAAATTACCTAGTACATGTACAGTATTTTCCTGGCAACAGTTATTGTATTCAATATTACATCTTTCTTACTACATTATTTGTTTACAGTAATGTCATATTGTACTTTAATTTTAAATAAAGTGCAAAACTGCATATATCAAATTACACAGTAAGAACTTGTAAAAAGTGGCCAATCAAGTTACTAAGAAACTAAGAAAGCTAAAAGAGCAAGGAAGCAATATAAATAATCTATTTAAATCATAAATCATACTAGCTAGCAAAATTTAGAGTTGCATAGCTTTACCTAAATGTGTTGCACTTATTCTCTGTTATTATGCTCTACTGCTACTACTACTACTACTACTACTACTACTAGTAGTACAGTAAGGTCCTGTCAGACTTTACATTTCCCAGAATAGCAGGTGGGCTGCTGTATCATACAAGTATTACACAAGATTGAATATAGCATTGTAATGTATAAATTAAAGAAATCCGTTACAGTGCAGGAAATGTAAAGACAAAATACTTATACACATACAGAATTATGGAAACGTATAGAATGATCTTGAAAATTGAGAAATTTAAATATTAACTGGTTTCAACTTCTAGAGCTTCTGAATTCACAGTTGTTCAAGGACTACTGCTACATGCTTAACAGAATGAACAGGTTGATATAAATCAAGGGGCTTAGGAGAATATAACATTTTGGCCATAAAATGCAGGTTGCAATAAAACAAACAATTTTATGAATTGTCGATATATATGCTGCAAGTGTAGGCTGTGATTAAATCTCTGGCATGTATTATAAGAGTTCTGTACAGCTGGTGAAATGGTGTAAGTTTCCTTAAACCATTACTTTCTGTACTTGGTTAGTGCTGATTAAGATCAGCTCCAAAGCCCATCTGTCCTATCCACCATTAATGCACAGGTGAAAATGACATAGATGCAAAGCCCCTTCTTATTACCTTTATGTTTGGAGACGGGTGATTTTTGAGCAGGTGTATAATGGCGGTTAATTAAGCCTTCATCAACATGCCATTTGGCCCGAGTTACAGTGTTCACTTAGGGAGAATAAATATGCAGTGCTAATTAGATGACCGGACTACGTCCTTTCTTTTAGCTAAAAGTCACAGTATTACACCTGATAGCGCGTTTGTGAACCTGCTGCAGTCCCGTTTACACACGCACATACGCACACGCACGTGCGCGCGCAGGAAAGCATCGAAACGGCAGCGTCTCTGTTCGGACCAATGGCAGCGGTGCGGGGGCGTGCGCGCAAAGGTGAGCTGCTTTTTGAGTTTACTAAATGACTGCAGCAAGAAATACAGCAGCGTTTGCACGGGTTTTACGGGTGATGGGACATGCTCTGAACGTCGCAATTTTATTTCCCCTACAATTCTGGGTTGCACTGATTACTGGAATTCCTTGAAAAAACAAGATAATCATAATAATAATTTAAAAAAAAAACACACACAAACAAAAAAACAGCTTAACTATGAAATCGAAAACGAGTCGTGTCTCTTAAGTGGACCGGACAATGGAAGTGGCTTCCTGCAGCAGTATTGGTTCGCCCTTGGGAAACAAGTACGCAGGAAATAAGAGAATCTGCAAAAGCGCGTCGGTCCGCACCGGCCGGGTTCCTGCGAGCGCGCGCGGCTCCGAAGCGACGCATTGTATCCCGGAACGCGTGTCACTGGATGCGTGAAGAAATTAAACAACACTCACGTTTTCATTTATTCCATATAACTTCTTTTGGAATCGCGCCCTGCTGAGGAGGTCGAGAGTTGAAATCCGGACGTTGAAACTCGGCGTGCACGTGTGAAGCACGGATGCATTGACGGCGCTACAGTATTTGGCGCGCCGTTATGGATTGCCCGGAGTGAACGTCTGAAACTGAACTGGATCGCGTCCCCGATCCGGAAAGCTGCTTCTGAACACGCGAACTGAAGCCTCGCTGGGTGCCAGCCGACATCCGGTGTCAGGATCATGATCACCACGTTTCTATGGTCTTAAAAACATCCCCTGCCTTACCTTTGGATCTGGTACCCTAACAGCGAGCAGACACAATAGCAATCGATCATCAGCGCAGTTCAGAAATCGTGCAAAGGAAGACCTCAAAGCTGCCACAATGTGTAGATTAAGCGCACTTGGAATTTATTTGTGGGAAACCGTAGTGTTTTTCAGGTGAGTAGGCAATTTCAACTGTTGAAATGTGAAACGGTTTACTTTATGGTAGTAATTTTGGATATCGCTTAATCTGTATATACAGGCTACATGGGCGTTCTCCGCAGGAGGAAAACACTTTAGTAGGGCAGGTGAAGATCTCGTGGTAGCTCATGTTATTACCCAGGGTATCTGACATGCTTTGTTTGTGTGTAAAGGCATTTGAAAGTGGGTATAATTGCTCACAGGCTAATGCCTCCCTGTTGAGGCAGGTGGAAGGAGCCAGGAAAGCTGCATGCGGTTCCAGTTTAGCAGGACGAACAGCGTAACAGCGACTACTAGCGTCCACTAAGCGCCATTACCATTATCTAAATTACCATTACCATTTCACTAAAGCATTGTGAAGGATTCAGAATCAAAAGAGAAACACAGACAAACAATTAATATGCATTATATTCACATAATGCATTTATTGTAATTAAAGTAAATATAGAAATTATTATTACTAATTTTCCCACAATGCTTTCTTCTTCTGAGGAGGAGGAGGAGGATAATCCACTCTAGTGAGGCCCTTGTGCAACTATGACAATCTAATATTTTTGTCCAAGATCTATATGCGATTTGAAACACTTCGTTTACTATTGTATTAATAGCGGTACCCTTTGTTGTTTGTTTGTTTTTTCTTTGCACTGAATGGATAAGGCTAAAACCTGGCTGGTCAGCACCCATAGCCTACTGTATCACACGAGGCAGCGCTGGAGCTGTGGTGTTCAGAACCTAATATGAATTTTTGGACATTACCTATATTGGTCATGTATTTCCTATTTTCCATATTTCCTAATAGGAAGCTTGCTGATTCAAAGTTTCATTTGCTCCATGATATTGAATTCTGTTCAATTTTACCAGTTAATATGAGAAAGATGTGTAAATCCATAATTGAGCAAAATATCTATATTCTGCAAAATATCTATATTCTGTTTTTCATTCATTTACTATACGTTGAACATAAACATACAAACATGAATGCATTTACATGCACATAAATGTCTTGAATGTTCTGTTTACTGTTGGATAGGAGCTTGTAGCAATTATTTTTGATTCTGCATGGGCCATTCATTTATAAGCTTGAATTGTGATATTGCAGTATCAGCTTTCGCTGCTGAACTTTGCAAATTCTCTTAATTGATATCTCTTTGCCAGTCTCAGGCTGACCACAGATCTCATTCAACATGCAGACTTACTGCCACACATTGATTATCATGTCAGTGCCAGTACCACTGATGAATACAAACTGCACACAAACAACATTTTTTAGTAATTGCATCTGCTATCTCCGTCCATGTTTGTTTCCACATTATCTATGCTTATAGTTATAATAGGAGTGGGGTCCAGTGGAGGGACTAAACATGACCCATAACCTACATGATATTATTGCATGTCATTCTTATTTCACTAATTCATTTCCAAACCCTTTCCAAATTTTACCCATATAAACAGTAGCTGGGCAGCATGGCCCAAAATCATGCTGGTAAGTGGACTGGCTGCTCTAATTGCCCCTATGTGTGAATGTGTGTGCCTGGTGCCCTGTGAGGTAATGGTGTCTTATCCTTGGTGTATTCCTGCCTTGCACCCAGTGTTCTGGATCCAATGCAACCATATCCATGATAAAGCAGCTGCTAAAGATGAATGAATCAGTACATGTTAATGTATATGAAAGATATCTTGTTTTAAGCACACATAATACAAGAATACAAGATGTTGATATTAAAAAAAACCTCCTGAAGAACCCTGCTATGAATGGAGCTTGGTGAGCTTGCTGGAGATGAGGTTACAGTATGTTAAAAAAAATTATCTTGTGACTTTGGTCGTTTCTCACCCTGTTCCTTGTTTCTTCATAATATGTGCCTTATCACTGAATATAAGAATGGTCAGGGATAATTGGAGTCCTCTAGACCGGAACAAGTAGATGCAAAATGAATTTCAAAATCAATCTGTTGAAACATATGCAAACTGCTTTTGTTTTATGCTGATTGTAGGAAAACCCCAAAGTGACCTTGAGCCAGCCTTGAAAATAGTAGTACACAGGCAGGTTAGTAGTAGAAAGCAATCTCATTTCTGAGAGTAGGAAGCAATTTTAAAAATTGCACTGTTGTGTCTAAACAGCGTTGTTTATAATAAGAATAGGATTCATTATGTGTGGCTTGATCACATGAGACCCTGTGTGGTAATTATCCAAGCCCAGCTGCTTGCAGTGGCCCAGTAATCTTTTTATCTCTTTTTTACTTCTGCATGAAGAATGGGCAGTTCGAGTTAAATTGAAATCTTTTGACCAGAACAAAATACGTTGCTTGGCTCAGGGGAGTTCTATCTTATTCCTGTTAGTATTGGTTTTGGGCAAGTTCACATGCATTACAATACATTATTGATTACCACTGCCCAAGACTGATTGCACTTCAAATGAATTATCAACAAACTATCACTCTCAATTACGAAAAAAGGTGAATCAGCAGTGCAGTGCACTCCAATCAGCAATAACTCAAATTAATTTTAGGATTCAATTGCCGTTGTACAGCTGTGTGAATGTGGCAAATGTAAAAGAACCCAGCTAAAATAAGAAAATGGTCAATGGTGAATGGTCTGCACTTATATAGCGCCTTTTAACCTTTGAGGTTCACAAAGCGCTTTACACTGGGTCTCATTCACCCATTCACGCACACACTCACACACCAATGGCAGCAGAGCTACCATGCAAGGCACCTGCCTGCCATCGGGAGCAACTTGGGGTTCGGTGTCTTGAAAAGCACAGGTACTTTATTTTACTCTAGAGATTGTTAAGATCTATGCTGGTCTTTTTGGTCACTGGCTGAATGGCTTGAGCAGGGAATGTCTAAAGGAAGTGCAATATTGGAACTGAAAATAGCTTGATTTTTTTCAAGTATTACAAAATGCACAGAATCAATCAATTCGAAATTAATTCTTCAAAGGCTGTAAGAACATTTAACGCTACTGATAAGAGCTCTGCATTAAAGCATGCAAGTGTCTGAGTTGTTTGCATATTGTTTTTCTGGAAGGAGTCTCAGCCATGTTTTTTTTTTTTTTTTGGTGCTGCATCAGCAGTAGCATAAAGACCTCACAAGTGCCTCAGCCAGCATTGATCCAAATTAATTAGAACAGTGCTACTCTGATCTTTACAATCTTTAATCATTAGACATGGTTTATTAGTATGCTAAAAATGAGTCACACTAACCAGGGTACACACATTCATAAACTCGAATGGAGCGGATAGCAGAAAATCAAAATAGATAACTTGAAAAGAGAGAGCATCCACAGATTTCACACTGTCACAAAGATTTCATCAACAGTATGGGCTCATGTAAGGGAGTTAGGTTATAATAGGTTATAATAGTCTGTGAATGGGACACAACACAACAATCAGGCAAACCATGACTAATCTTGTTGGGGATTCACCATATCTTCAGGATGAAAGAGACAGATTTTGTCTGTATTACTAATGCTAAACACATTGTGTCTACATACCAGGAAAACTTTGTGCCATTTATATTCTTAAATTTACACAGCTGAATAAGCAAGTCATCAGATTACAACCACCTACACGAGCAAAATTTGCCTCTTTGCACTGAATTCTAAGACACTTCTATGCCATCATTTTGACTCAATTTGTATAGCTTTTTTGTAATAATATGTAGACTACTCTAATTTCGTTTTATAACCAAATTATCACAGCGCTGTTAAAGTATCTTATAGCTATTATAATGTACACTCTAATTTATTTTTAAGGCCTGTAAATTATTTAGCAAATTATTAGATTGCTGTGATCATGTTAAATAATTTTTAGGCCATTCTGGTTATTTCAGTCTTATTTATCAAAAAGAAGAAACATATTGCGTAATATAAATATAATCATATAGCCTTTTTTTTTTTTTTTAAATGTCAATTGGATGCGTTTTTTCTATGATACATACTGTACAACCCTGTGTAAAAGCTAGAAATATGCCTGAACAGTCACTCAAGAAGACCGCAGTGGTAAATGTTAATGAGCTAAAAGCTTAATGATGTGTGAAGCAGGATGAGGCTGACTGCTGGTTAGTTAACTTTGAATGGGGGAGTGTCAACCACAAATTAAACAGAAATGAAAGAAATGCTGGACGAAGCAAGTAGATGTTTCAAGGACGTGAGTGTTATCTGTATACTCTGAGCTATGTAATGATTATTGATCTCTTTTTGTCAAATATTGATTCTGTGATCAGTAAATTGGTCCTTAGGGTAAATTAATTTTAATGAATATGTTGCTGTATGTGTGTGTGTGTGTGTGTGTGTGTGTGTGTGTGTGTGTGTGTGTGTGTGTGTGTGTGAGCGAATGTGTGAGTGATCAATGCAGCGGCAGTGAACATGAACATTGACTAGGGAGAAAGTCTGTTCTAAACCAGCAGGTGTGTAAACAGGTATACTGACCTTTAGCCTGAACAGATGACAAACTCTGCAGGCACATAATTGATTTAATTCTTAAGCTTGTGCACATTTAAAACAGTAAAACAATTAAAACAATATTTACGATTGCCATTTTTCATGCCTCCTTATCCAGTTACAGTTATATTGTCAGGTTATCACTATATGGTATCATAATGCCATGCCAGCTGTGTATCTTAGAAAGTGACAAAAGCGAGAGTGCATTGCCTAGATAGCAGACTCCAGATTCTCCACTATTTCTAGGTTCCTATTCAAATAAAAGCAAATTTGTGATATTGACCATGTTAACTGCTTTTTACAAAAGGTCAGATTTTCCTCATTCCTAATGTCTTCTATTGAAGCATGTGTTCAGATGACACTCTAAAATGGATCATAAGGTTTTGCACAAACTTGCGGAATCCATGCCAGCTCGAGTGCACACTGTCATTAAAGCAAAAAGGGGACGTACCAAATACTAAGAATCTCATGTAAATATTTAGAAGATTTTACTTTTCACTCAAGTTGTTGTAAATAATATAATTTGTTGTATTAAATTAGCAATGAATGCAAAATAGAAGCATTTTCACTATATGAGAGGACTAAATATGGGATTGTTTGGAATGTTCAAAAAGCACGTATGGGTGTGATTTTCAGGTGTTCACAAACCAGAGCATCACAATTCAATAATGGTATGCGTGTTTTGGTCAGTTAACCCCATTTCAACATATTATTGAATTATTAATCTTAAAGCCTATTATTAACAATAAGTATAATGAATTATTCAGTTATTACAGTGAAACTACTATGAAAGTACTGTGAAGAGTGTACGTTTGTATCTGCCAGGATTTTAAAAAATTGGCCAGATCCAGTTAGATGTGATTGGTTTCTGATTAAATTTAAAGGAAACCTGTAGAGTAAAATATGGTTGACAGCATGCCTTATTTGCCATGTCTTCTTTGCAACTTCTGAAAACATGTAAGCCAAATACCATCTTAATTAGTCCATCTTGTAGCCCTCTCTGCACACATAAAAAAGGTTGGACAAGTGTACGCATTTTATAACACACCTGCCTCTGTTTCTCTATCTTATTTTTCAGCTTGGCAGCATCCCAGCAAGCTGCAGCACGGAAAGCTGCCTCCCCTATGCCCCCTTCAGAATTCTTGGACAAACTCATGGGGAAAGTATCTGGGTACGACGCAAGAATCAGACCTAATTTTAAAGGTAGGTGCAGCCATAGACCCACTGGTGAAAAACACAGGAATGTAGCCAAGCAATGGCTTGGATTGAATAGATTGAAATGCTTGGGCATGTGTCTTTTAGAGATGGGGATTCGTTCCAAATTGCATACTGAAGTAAAGTGCATTTTGACCATTGATCACTGGTCAAGAAAAAGCTATGGAAGCAAGTGATCAATTGTGCTATTGATCCAAAATGTCTCCACCATATGCTGAAATGCTCAAGCTTTACTGGGTTTCCTATAGAAAATAAGGTGTCAGAAAAAAATCAGCTTAAAAAATTAGGTGAACCTTTTGTGTGTGATGCCTAGTCAAGTTTGAATTACAATCCCCAAGATGTACTGAAAAATCGCATTTGCATGTGAACGGAACAGCAAAGCTATGTCCATATTTCAGTGCAGCGAAGCATGACAAAAATTAGCATGTGAAATTGGATTTTCATTTCTATTCATTTTTGGAAATCCCTGTGATAATCTTTGTTTAAGACTTTAAGAGGCTGTTCCTTTTAAGGCTTTTTCCTAGGCTGGCTACATTCCTGTATGGGGCCGGTAACTTTAGAGTGTCCTAAGAGTGTGTGGGGGGTGGTATTTGCCTTTTGATTCATTGTTTGGTGTGATATGTGTGATAAGTGTTAGAAATGATCTCAATCCCAAACAAGAGGCACTGAAAGATGCATGTCAGAGGTTTAATTATTATTGCTGCTTTAATTATTATTAAGTATTTGTGCTTTTCCCTGTAACAGTTGAGGTACTGGTAGGTAAAAGTGCTGAATTTCAGAATGTTTGTTGTCTTCTATCTGCAGCTGCTTGATAGGAAATGGTCTCACTGGTTCTGTGATGGTGTGCATCTTAACCTTGCTCATAGCTAAGGTTGCTGTTTTTTTGTGCTATATGCAGAAACGTTCTGCTACACTGAAGGCTGTTTGGCAAATGCATTTTGATGTTTAAAGCTGTGCTCCTGTTTTAGCTTTATATTTGATTTCAATTTAGCTTAAGTAAATTTTTATCTAATAATTCACTTGTAAATTCATAACAACTGAAATGCATTAATTTTGTCTAAGATGCAGCAAAAACCAATGAACTCTGTAAACCATCCCCTGTGCTCGTCTATACTGGATAATTCTGTGTGAGGCTCTTCTTGTGCAAACTCCGTGGATCAGCTTTTATTAATTTGCTAGGAACTGTGGCATTATTTTGCCTTCCTGAAGTCAGGAGCACAAAACTTTAACCAATTCATTTTGCTCTCTTACAAAAAATAGGTGTGCACTGTAATTTCAGATCAAGCTCAAAGAAAGGGTGGGTCATGAACAAATTTATATTTAATATTAAATGTATTTGTTATTTACATAAATTAATAAATGAATGAATCTATGAACAACAGCAGCCCACTGTTATTCACACTAGTAAAAAAGGAAAACAACTGTTAAATAATATAACCTCTAAAAACAAACGTAATAGAAAACCCATACAGTGTGAGTATTTGCGTCTATGCCACATATGCTATTAATTATGTGACATTATGTGAAAGCTGCTTTGAAATAAACCCAAAACCCTAAAGAAAAAGGTGTTTGTATGTATGCCAAACTGATTTAAAATTATTTACATTAGATCGCTATGACAGAGATCCATTATGGTGAGAGAAATCCATTATAGTGGCAGAAATCTTTAATCCATGGGATAATTGTAATTGTAATATAATAGTAATAGTAATTACACTCTGCCACTTCAATGTCATATTTGTGCAAAATAATGTCTGCCACAGTAATTAGGAAACGTGAATGTGAGATTTTTTAATTTAGTCTTGCCAAAATTTTACATAAGCCGTCTTAGGCTTTACTTGCTAAGAATCAGAATAATTGGGCTTAGTATTTTCTATCTTTTGTTGTTTTTTAACCGTAGTTTTAGTTTCATATGTATTAAAATTGTAGAATTGTTGCTCTCTGATATAAAGTTCCTGCATCCAGATGGCTATGAATTAATGGGGAACATGAGTTTCTATCAGATTTTTTTTCCTATGCAGGCAGATGTTTAAGATCACATTATTCAACCAGGAATGTATTTACAGAACTTTCAATACGTTCCATACTTCTATATATGAACATTTTGGCTGCCAACATATAAAAAAATTATGCAAATCACAGCTACAAAAATCGCTGGCCTCTCGTGCTTTCCTTTATCAGTGAGAACAGTGAGTGGGTACAAACAATTTAAACCCTCCTGATTGGTTGATGACTTTGGGCAGAGATAAACCTGAGAGTAAATTTTGTGAGCGAGCAGGATCAATTTGAGTGTGCGCACACACGCTTTACAAACATAGGACAAATTCAAGAGAGAGCTGTGTCCCTTCAAATCGTTCCCCTAAACTAAGCCATACTACAAAGTTGGACAATGGTTATCTTACCCTTGAGTATATTTTAACCTCATGATGAATTTGATAATTGTGATAACTAAGCAGTGCTTTTAAGACCACTGCAATTCGAAAGAATATTGAAAAAAATAAGAAAATATGATAATCCCTGGCTCTTCACTGTGACCTTACAACACAATGAAATTTGCTTCATTGTCTGAGAGCCGGGAGGCAGCCATGGTCACATGAACACGCATTATGAAAGTCAATGGGATGTCATGGCTGTCAAGTCAGTAGTGTATGAGCACATTGAGCCGGAAGCGCTCACATTCCTGCCTTTGGCTGCTCTGCTGTAGAGCACAGTAATGACATTCATTCAGTGTTGGAACTAATACACCGAACTCATGATGGTGTCCTCAGCCAGAGGTTCCTTTTGAGCACACACTGTCTATCTTGAGTAGACATTTATTTCTAGCTCTTATAGTGAAGGAGCACTCTACTACCACTCCTGCTAATTTGATGATAGAGAATGGCCTGAAGCTATGAATGTGCCAACATGAGAAGGAACTATATACTGTTGATGGCTGAGACCCACTGTAGAAAAATCCATCAAAAAGATTTAGAGAGTCATATCCATCCTGCCATATTTAGGAGAAACCTTGTAAGGATGACCAAGTCAGATGATTCCAATTCTATACATTTAAATTTATTTGCATCTTTCTATTTGCCTAAGCAAGGATATTCTTCAGTTGTGTTTTTGGTTTGAGAAGCCACTTTCTTCTGCTGTGGTTGTGGAGTCAGGAAAGTTTGAGACAGTGAGGCACTTTCACAACAGGCTTTGATATAATCTCCAGCAGTTTTTGACAACTGGAGTGGAGTATAGCTGTGACCGCAGTCTCCTTGTTCACCTTGCCAGTGGATTTGAGGAGCAGTGGAGTCAAGCACCATGAGGTGCAACGAAGCCCAGACAGATATCACTACTGTGAGTTGCTTTAGATCTGTTGCTGTTCATTCATCTGTTCTGACCATCCAGATTTTAAAAAATGCAACCACAATGCATAACATTATTTGCCAGTGTATATATGAACTGTGATATTTTACTTCTGAATGGGTACATAGGTGTACATTTATAAATATAAAGTGTGTTATTGGTATATTTGCAGTATATACAGTAGTATCTGATTTTGTTCTTTTCTGGATATTCTTGTTCCTGTATGACTGTTTATTATCTCTATGCATTTACGCCTCATTTATATCTTAACCTGTAAAAAAGATTTATGATTTGCTGCTGGAGCTTGACCTTAATTTAGGTCCTATCTGCACTCAGTAATTGGACTTTAATTGATTGATGAGAGCTTCTGTAAAGAGAGGGAGTGTAGCCTTCATATAATGCCGGAAATGGAGGAGTTGTTTCTGTGGTTTTTGATTTGTTTACAAAATCTAACGACATAATGCTGTGAGCTGATATGCTGTGGGACACTGTGCACTGGGCGAATCTGTCATTCCAAATGTAGGACCAAATGTAAACCAAGCTAAAATCAAAAAGAAATTGGATCATGCTGCTAAAGGTGTCTCTCTGGTGGATTCCCCCTTGCCAAATGATGTAATCTATCCAACATATCAAAGTAGTAGAAAGTAGTTTAAACCATATCTCCAATGCGGCACTTGCTGTCGTACAGTAGGAGTAGAAATATTGTTGTTTTCTCATGGGCCGTGAAAAGGCCAGAGCACAGCTGCAAAGACACTGCAGGCCAGTAAATATGTAGTGTGATAGAGCAGCCATCCAGTACAAAGGGAGCAGGGTAGATTTGATTTTAACATTTTATACACATTTTAAGTTGTTATAAAAGCTCCAACTCTCTCAGGACTGCAGACACTATCGACCATGGGAATTTCATTCTGTAACTGATATTGCTCATATTTGAAGTCAGCGTGTGTGGCAGCTACAATTCAGCTATGCTGACTCAAAGCTGCATGATTGGGACCCAGTATGGAGCCTTGCCAGTGTGTTTATGAATGGTTGTAGTAATGGATGCAGTTTACACATGTAATCATAGGTGTAGTTATGCTAGTGTGTGGTGCTCTGGTACCAATGTTTGAGTTGAGTTCATATGGAGCTTTAAAAATGAAAAAAGTATTTGAATATGAATTTCATACATTTGAATTGTATACACATTATATATCACATTAAATAAAATTATTTTTTCTGTGTCTTTAATGCATTTACATTTTGAATCTATGTTTTTTCCCCTTTGTTTTGAAATTGCTAGGGGTAATATTTCAGATTAAAAACAAACAAACAAACAAACAAAAAAAAACCCCTAAAATTTCAGATTTTAAAAATTCAGAACACTAAATGTAAATCCCTGAAATTAAAATCCCAAAAAGAATAAAACTTTTATGTAAACTACGTCAAAGGATTCTTGGGGAAAAATAGACGCTTTCAGAGTCATCAAACTCAACATTTAACCAATCACAGACTTATGACCACTCTGAATGCATCTACTTTTCCTTGGGATTCCAGGATGACTCGCCTTTGACCTACTTTACACAAAATTTGTATTTTTGAATTAGGATTTGGGATTTCTGTGGTTCTGAATTTTTCAAATCTGGAAAGGAAAGGGGGAAAAACATTACAGAAAAAAAAGAATTTTATTTAATGTGGCATGTATGTAATTCAAATATCCCAAAATCATATTCAAATACTTTTGTCATCTTCCAAGCTCCATAAGTTGACCAATGCTGATAAGATAGTAGGCAATGGATGTACTCTGATCCAAGTACACTGATACAAGTAGTGTAAATCTGGAGAATAAAATACTAAAAAAAAACTAAAAAACTAAAACGAAACTAAAAAAATGACCACTAAAAAACTAAAACTTTAAAGTGAGAAAAGTGTTTGGTTAAATTCTGGTTTAATCACAAATTTAATGGACACATTAAAGGAAAACTAACACCTTAACAGCATAGCTAACCCCATGGTTGTTCTTTCATTTTTAGCTATGATTTCACTATGGTTCCCATGCACTGCCTGTTTTAATGGGTTTTAGACAGCATCTGTTTATATAGTTGTTGGCTGACATTCATAAAGGGACTTAGCTCTTTTGCAGATAGTCAAAGACTATAATATGTAGCTTTTACAAAGCACAGTCAAAGCTGGGTCAGAGGTATTGAGGCTCAAATAGTTCATACAGATCCTCCTCACAAAGGATAAGCCCCTTTGAATCTACAGGATTATGTTGGCACAGGGGATTGCTGGTCAGGTAGCATGATAGAAGGAAAAATGCCTCCCATTACAGAGCTTAAGTCAGCTGTCTGCAGCAGTTCATGTTTATGCCAAGTAATTGCAGTTCATTTTATGACTGAGTTCCCTTGCAAGTTACACAGACGGATTACTGCAGTCAACAAGAATTTTTCCTGCAGGCAGATTTCCATTCCTCACCAGGCAGATAATGATAAATTTGCCTTTCATGACAGATGTATGAGATTTTCTGGAGTATAGACACGTGCATACTGCATGCATATATATGTGTGTGCGTGTGCACAGAAATTGCATATTCTATTTTCCTATAATATTCAACATAATTGCTTTTGTTCAACAATTGGGAAAAAGAAGTCTCTTCATAGTTCGTGTTTTTTTAAAACCTTTGTCTGATATTATTATTTTAGTATTTTAGAGTCATTGGTGTCATTTACTTTTAACAAGAAATTCACAGTTCTGCACTTATCAATCCATGTGACAACAATACACCCATTTTGTGTTACTACTCTGCAGACATAGTAATTATGAAAATATCATTAGTGCAAATTTGTAACAGCCAAATGTGCTAATGGGAATTTGGAAAGATTTTTGGATTCAAGATACATTTGTTTTTCAAACTAAAAGACAAATGGATGAGCTTTAACCTCTACTAGTGTCTGCTTGAAATTTCTAAAGGAAATGTGATAGATCACATGCTCTGATGAAGGGAAGGAAGGCTACAGAATGTATAGAGCATTCACTGTGAATGATTTCTGTACTTCAGAGTAATTTCTCTTTGTCTGACATAGTTCTGCTATCTGATGGGATTATATACCTACAAAGGGGAGTAAAGGAGCCTTAAGGATAGAATTTTAAAAATTGGCTTTTTGCAATTTATTAGCCAAGAAAAAAGATAAACCTGCCCACAAAGCTCAGTGAAGCCAGTTTGACATGTAGTCTTTGCATTTTCCCTTCTCTATAATGTACTTGCATCTCTTAGTGCATTTTGCTAACCCACCTTTGCCTCCTGTAATGAGATCTGCATTGCACATCCCCACACCCCTCTTTTCATTTTTCTGCATCACCTCTTCTCCTTGCCCGCTGATTTCTGGACAGATAAGTGCATCCTACCTGCTCTTGCCTTTAATATGCTGGCCCTAGTCTTCCCTGCCATACACTTCAAAGCACAAGTGTATGGTAAAGTAAACTAGCTGAAGGATTGGGCCATGCTTCTTATGTTTCCTTTTCTCTGTTTTGTTGTTGTTTCTGCAGAGAAAATAACGGCATAACATTATTGATGTTAGAATATTATATGTTTAATCCTGATCTTTTTTTCATTAGACCCACATGGCCCCAAATCGGATGGTACTCACAAGAAAGGTACTTCCTTTTTCTTTATCCAGGACTAACCAAGCTTAGTAGTGACGTAATTAAACTGGAGTGATGTCGTTCTAACATTATAAAAAGCAGTAGCTAGACTGTGTGAGGTTTCTGGCACACAGTGGTCTGTAACAGTAGATGGAGATGTGTACTTGTGTGTTTCAGGACCACACATTTATTTGTTTTATGGCTGAGAATCTGAATATATTTATGTTGATCCATTTCTCTCTCTTCAGTGTCAGTGCTCATTTTTCTTGTGTGTGAGATGAAAGTATCCTGAGCAGAGCACTAAAGATTTATATATATATATATATATATATATATATATATATATATATATATATATATATATATATATATATATATATATATATAGAGTCTTAAATATCACTTATACAAAATAACATTTACCAATGTGTAGTCTAGTACTGGCTTGTTGTAAGGTAGGAAATTTTTAGTAGTGTTAGTAGTGCAGCATATCAGCTGGCTCAGTGTTCAGAAACATTTGCTGTAGGCTGGGAAATCAGTTTGCTATTAAGTCTTGCCTCTCTGTAGATAATAGCATTTTGGTGTTTGCTCTTGACTCACCCTGAAGCTCTTGGTGCTGTATAGAGTTGGCTAGTTTGGGCTTTATAACTAGTATTGTTGAATGTTGTTTACTCTCACGTCTTAAGAGTTATTGCTGCACCAGTGATTTTTTTATATATAAATAATTCTAGAAAATCACAATATTTTCATTATAAAATATCTAAATTGAATTTCAATGCCAAATAATTTATTGACATAAGCTGGATTGTAGTGTCTGCGTCTAGTGTGTGTGTACGCGCGCATGTGTGTGTGTGCGCGTGTGTGTGTGTGTGTGGAGAATAAAGGAGCAGATTTAGCACTGACTGCAGTCTTAGACCTGTTGGCTCAGCACTGGCATCGAATCCTTATTACACTCCTTTTATTTAGCTTTATCAAGAGCGGTTCAGGATGTTGTATACATGGCTCATTCCCAAACACAACAGTTTGGTGTTGAGTAATGCACAGCCTCAGGGATATGTTTCAGTGCGCCAGTACTATCAAATGGATGGTCATTGCATCAGCATCCACAAATCGCCTTGGTGGGCATTATTCTTCATACACCATGCAGTTTTTTAATTATCATTTTCCCCCCAAAAGATTACCAGAGTCCTTACAGAAGCAACTTTCACAAATGCTCCTGGAAATATATATTAGCATATGTATTTATCATTAATATAACATTTCTACACTGGTTTGAAAAGCACTGTTTTTGGGTGGTTACAGAAATTAAGATACAGTGGGTTTAGAAAAGAATCACCCCCCTTTAAAATAATCACATTTTCTTGCTTTTCAGCCTGAAATGAAGACGGACACCGTTTTTGTTTTATCTAGCTGTATTTACATAACACCAACATGTCAGAAAAAAATACAAGAAATAAAAAAACAGAATCATTGAGTTGGAAAAAGGATCACCCCCCTCCTAAAAATGACTTGTAAACTCAATATGGTGTAGCTAATCACTCTCTCAATGGCACGCCAAGCCATTTGATTTCCAACTGTGTTCAGCCGTGGTCATTTTGATTAGCTCAATATGAAAAGAGCTTTCCTGGAGCATTTTGTAGTGCAACTGAAGCAAACAATCAACTAAGGGTGGCAAGGCACTGTCAAAAGATCTCTGGGATAAAGTTGTGGACAGGCACAAGTCAGGAGATGGATACAAAAACAATTCAAAGGTTTTATCAATGCCTAGAAGCACAGTAAAGTCTATTATTAAGAAGTGGAAGGTATTTGGTACAACACAGACCCTCCCTGGATCAGTCGCGCCAAACTGGATGAAAGAGCCAGGAGGAAACTGGTCGAAGAGGCTACTAAGAGGCCTACAGCAACTCTGAAGCAGTTGCAGGAATTTATGACAAAGAGTTGTCATTGTGTGCATGTGACAACAATATTACAAATTCTCCACAAATGAGAAAAGCCACCCACGACTGAGCTTTGCCAAAACATACCTTGAAGATTCTGAGGCGTAAAGGTGTTATGGTCAGATGAGACTAAAATTTAATTATTTGGCCTCAACCCCAAACGATATGTCTGGTGGAAATCCAATACAGCTCACCATCCAAATAACACCATTCCTACAGTAAAGCGTGGAGGTGGTAATATCCTGTTATGGGGGTGTTTCTCTGCAGCAGGGACTGCAGCACTTGTCAGGATAGAAGGAAAATAGATGGGGCAAAATACCGTCAAATTCTTGAGGAAAATCTGCTGCTCTCTGCCAGAAAGTACCTTCCAACATGACAATGACCCAAAGCACACAGCAAAACTGACCACACAGTGATAAGGAAAAAGGTGAATGTCCTTGCATGGCCTAGTCAGAGCCCAGACTTAAACCCCATTGAAAATCTGTGGAATGACTTGAAGACTGCAGTCCACAAACAGTCACCATCAAATTTAACTGAACTTGAGCAGTTCTGCAAAGAAGAGTGGGCAAATATTGCAAAGTCTAGTGCAAAGTTTATAGAGACATATCCCAACAGACAAAAGGCTGTAATAAAAAAATTAAGGCAAATTAAAGCAAGGGGGTGATCCTTTTTCCAACTCAGTGATTCTGTTTTTTAATTAAAAAAAAAAAAAATGTTTCTGACATGTTGGTGTTATATCTTTCACTTGGATGTTATAAGTTGCACTGAGTAAATACAGCTGGATAAAACAAAAACTGTGTCTGGCTTCATTTCCGGCTGAAAAGCAACAAAATGTGATTATTTTAAAGGAGGGTGATTCTTTTCTATACCCACTGTATCTGGATGTTTAAAATTTGAATAACAAATATAAATAAGATGCATTACCTTTTTTTTGCCAGTCCTATCAACATCTCAACGGATGTGACCATGGTCATGACTGTGCATTGTATTGCACAGAAAATGTATGCATTCTGCTAGTTTGGTCTGAATTGGCTGGCTCTAGATAAAATATGTAAAATATATAATATTAGAGAAATGCCTGAGTATTTATAATTAATAATTTGTATTATATAAAATTCAGTGGGGAAATACTGTCACTGCTCACTGAATTCCAAGATACGTTAATGTTAGAATTTAGTAAACTAGCTTAAACACGGCATTCTGACTGACTTCTGGATAAACAGTTTTACCTCAGTAAGTTCTGTTTTAGCTTCTGGCTAATACATTTTCCTCAGTAAGTACTGCTTTAGCTTCTGGCTAATAAATTTACCACAGTAAATTTTGTTTTAGCTTCTGGCTAATACATTTACCTCAGTAAGTTCTGTTTTAGCTTCTGGCTAATACATTTACCACAGTAAATTCTGTTTTAGCTTCTGGCTAATACATTTACCTCAGTAAGTTCTGTTTTAGCTTCTGGCTTATAAATTTACATCAGTAAGTTCTGTTGTAGCTTCTAGCTAATAATTTTACCTCACTAAATTCTGTGCTAATAATTTTACCTCAGTAAGTTCTGCTTTAGCACCTGGTTAATACATTTACCACAGTAAATTCTCTTTTAGGTTCTGGCAAATAACATTACCCTAGTATGTTCTGGCTTAGCTTTTTATTAAATTTACCTCAGTTGATGATTACAGAAGTGTCAGAGCACAGGTACCTGAATAACCAGGGCTCTAGATAGGGGGTCATTCCTATGTTCCCAGGGTCCTATGTTCCCCAGATTTACAGCACTGTGCAAAAGTTTTAGGCACCCTATTTTTGTAGTACAAACTTTGTTATAGATTTTTTATTTTATGACTTGTACATTATCAAGTCAGTACAAAAAACATTTTAGATTCCCAAACATTAGTTTTGTAGCACAAAATTAAATGTTACAGAAAAATGTTTGTATGTCATTAAAGAAAGCAGCATATTATGTAAGAGACCACTTTTCAGACAAAAAAACAAAAACAATGAAGGAATGTAGAATGTAGAAACATATAATTTCATTATTTTGAAGGCATCTTTGCTCTACAGCATTTCTTTGCATGTGCCTAAAATGTCTGCACAGTACTGTAAATCTGGGGAACATAGGATACTGGGAACATAGGACCCTTTTTCATGTGTTCATTATGTGCCATATAAATATGGGGAACATAGGACCCTGGGAACTTAGATACACTCCACTCGCTAGAGGGGGCTATCCAAAAGAATGTTAAATAAAGTTGATTTTGGTGTCTAAAATTGATGCTCTCTGTTATTATAGCAATATGATATTTGTAATAAAATGAGTAAGTTCTGCTTATATGCCTGTTGTTTCCTTTAGTGATTCCTTGTTTTCGATGCCTCATACTTTGTTCATTTTAAAATAAATGTCAATGCAGTGTGTGTCACGTTGCTGCATACATTACATCAAAGTCAAATGCCTTAACGCATCATGGCATTTTCATTTTGATTGTGATGCACCATTTATCACTTGATAATTAGGATAAATTATACATGAGGGTATCATGACAGTGAAACATTAAGAGAAGCTATATGTCTCCAAGTGCTTCAGGGTGAATCATTCTGAGTTTTAATCAGATTGTCCTGCGGGGGAACATTTTCTGTTTTAGGAGATAGACATCTTTTTTCTGTGAACCATCAGTGGGGTTTTTTAAAAGCGTTCTTTAAGCCCTGAGGGAATCACACTGAGTGATTGTGCCTTTGCTAAAGATCCAACACCATATTTTTATCAATTTTTTTTTTTTTTTAAACATTTATTAATTTCTTTGCATTTTGGAGGTACTTGAAACTTGTACTTTTGAAATCATCTTGCTATAGTGGTAAGAGAAAGTGGTAGAAGTTCTTCTGCAGTAATCCCCTAAGATCATGAGGTACACTATAACACAGCATAGTGCAAAGTTTCTGCTAGGCTGTAAGACTGATACAGTCATGGTAGTTAACAGCCAGTTTAAAATGTTTCCCCTTCATGTGATTCCCAATTTAATAATCGTGGCACGTCTCCTGAATTTGGAAATAGAATTGTGACTTTTATTTTTAAGCCACATTTAGGCCTATATGTAATGTCTACTTGTGGACTCAGTAAGGTATTAATGAATTAATGATTTTTATTTTACTTAAATAATTTTACTCTTATAAATACAACACAGAAATAGGCTACTATATGAATTGTGCTGCCTTAGTCTCAATTGGAGAAGAGCTGGCTTTTTTTAAGATCTTTTATAAAGCCATCATAAAACTGTATTTTTTTTTCATCTGTTTTTTTTTTTTTTTTTTTTTTTACACTACACAGCAGCTATAGATCAACTGAGTATGTTTCCCCACTGTTAAAACCATGAATGCAGTCTCGGAGTAAACATCTTCACTACATTGTTGACCACATTGTCCAATCCTTCATCTGATCTGGGGGGGGAAACTAGGCTCGTAAGCCAGTATAATCACACTGCAGTCAATTTGTTCTCTATTCCGAACTGCATGCCATGGCCCTCCTATTGATTTATGTCCCTCTCCATGCACAAGGCTGTCATGTCCCCATGTCAGTCAGTGCTGGCCTCAGGGGCAGCAAAGGGACTCTGGTGATTTAGCAACCTGTCATTACTTTCAGGAGTGTGACGTTGCAGGCTCAGACTGTTCGCTCAGCCTGGCCCACAGCAACACTGCTTTTATGAATTTTAATACAATCTTTCTAATGGTGGGGGTTGCCTCTAGCTGAATGAAATGTACAATGATGGATGGTCAGGCTGTGTCCTAATCTCCTTCTTATCTGGATGCTGTTTTGGTATAAACAGGATGCAGAAATAGTCGAATGGTTTAGCATTTCAGGTAGGATGGCTGAAGATAGGTGTCTACCAGCAGTGATCACACTTTGCTGTGTTTGCAGTGCTTGTGAGGAAAGCTGTTTGGATTTTAGGACATCCTGCAGTAGTTGTATTTTATAGAAAGGCATTATAAGATTTTGTCAGGTTCACACTAGGGTGCTACATATAATGCTGTTCACCATGAATGATACTTTGGGAATCTGTTGAAAAATACCCTGTATTTTCCCACATTAACGTCAAATCCCTTGCTTTCTGATGCAGTGGAAAAATGTGGTTATATGATTTGTGTTCCCTTTTTTGTGCAAAACTGTGCTGTTTGTAGCTTGAAATTGAGCCTTTTCTTTTTGTCAGCTTGACTTTTTTTTTCTCAGTAGCTGTCTGAAATTAAAAACCACTCTGTGCTCTGAGTCAACTCAGGTGCTTATAAACGAAGAACAGAACCTTTGACATTTAACACAGCGCTGACATACAGCAGCATGGAGTTCTAGGTGAGGCAACTGGAGAGCACTTTCCTCTTCTTCAGAGAAGGCAAAATGAGTTGTGCTCCACTTGCCTATGCATGTGGGCAATATCCTGTTTATTAGTTCAATAAAAACTTGCCTTGCCAACACCTTCTAGGTACAGCCTGGGTGATATGAATATTTAATGTGCCATGGGCATTGTGATTCTGCTGAGAGCAGCTGGATTTTTTAACATAAGCAATATCATTAAGATTTCTTTATTTATGTGGCGCATTTTCTTCAGTGGCAATCCACTTATCCAAGAGGCGCCAGTTTATTGTAATAAATTTGTTTGCTTTGCTTTTAGAGGGCTGTCATTTGGTCACATCAGGCCAGGCATGATATTCCCTCAAATAACGGGAGGGGGGACAGATGGGTGCTGGTGTTTGATATCATTCTTAAAGCTTTACTATAAAGCTAACATTGGTATTGTGAGTTGGCTGACGCAGTGTGGTCTGTAAGGGACAGCTATAAACAAGTCACCATGCTGCCAGGTTGAAGTGTTGGTTAATAAAATAGTGATTGGTCTCTAGGCACGCTTCTTTCTCATCCGTATTTGCATCTGTGAGGAACAATGTAATTTGTCTGCAACCCATTAAGGTTACATTCACCCAGGAGGAAGATGGAAAAAGGATCTACTGCAGGAATGAATCAGAATAATGAATTTCTGAATTTCTTCATTTGCGCTTTTGAGGAACTCAATTGCCTACAACAATGAAGCTTCCAAACCAAGCTTTCTCTGATCAGTTCTCCTTTAGGAGGGGTAGAATTGCCCTTTAAGAGCAAGCGTGTTGTGTTTATGATCCTGCAATATATGGAAGCGCAGTGAAACGTGGGATGCCTCTTAACTACCGTCATTCTGCAAAAAGGGTGTGGAGATATGCCACCGAAATGAGCCTTCGATTCACTAGGACAGAGAGGCTGAGAAAAAAAAATCTTCCTTTTATGGCTTCTGTGTGTATTTGCAGGTTTGCCCAGATCATTTGGCAAAAATGTAGTAAAACAAATCATTCTGGGCGATGAGTCACCCTGGTCTTACAGTTAATGAGCACAGTCTCTCTCTTCTCATTGGAGGAGGTGAGGAATAAACCGCATAGGCGGTGAGGACACTAGCACTCCCCAGCACTGCCTCACAGACGGCAAGGAATGTCAAGAAAAGACAAATTATTCTAAGCAGCGCATTAGCAAACTGCATAAGGATAAGAAGCTTTGCAATGCACTTAGCTCACACATATATGAAATTGGCCCTAAAACATGCTGATACTGACTCATGTTTTATTTCAAAGTAATCCTTGTATGTTATAGTATAAAACGGAGCTACAATTAATTTTAATGCCATGCCCATTTTTTATATATTAGATATACAGTATCTCACAAAAGTGAGTACACCCCTCAAATTTTTGTAAATATTTTATTATATCTTTTCATGGGACAACACTGATGAAATGACACTTTGCTACAATGTAAAGTAGTGAGTGTACAGCTTGTATAACAGTGTAAATTTGCTGTCCCCTCAAAATAACTCAACACACAGCCATTAATGTCTAAACCGCTGGCAACAAAAGTGAGTACACCCCTAAGTGAAAATGTCCAAATTCGCCCAATTAACCATTTTCCCTCCCCGGTGTCATGTGACTCGTTAGTGTTACAAGGTCTCAGGTGTGAATGGGGAGCAGGTGTGTTAAGTTTGGTGTTATCGCTCTCATACTCTCTCATACTGGTCACTGGAAGTTCAACATGGCACCTCATGGCAGAGAACTCTCTGAGGATCTAAAAAAAAGTATTGTTGCTCTACATAAAGATGGCCTAGGCTATAAGAAGATTGCCAACACCCTGAAACTGAGCTGCAGCACGGTGGCCAAGACCATACAGCGGTTTAACAGGACAGGTTCCACTCAGAACAGGCCTCGCCATGGTCGACCAAAGAAGTTGAGTGCACATGCTCAGCATCATATCCAGAGGTTGGCTTTGCAGAATAGACGTATGAGTGCTGCCAGCATTGCTGCAGAGGTTGAAGGAGTGGGGGGTTCGCCTGTCAGTGCTCAGACCATACGCCGCACACTGCATCAAATTGGTCTGCATGGCTGTCGTCCCAGAAGGAAGCCTCTTCTAAAGATGATGCACAAGAAAGCCCGCAAACAGTTTGCTGAAGACAAACAGACTAAGGACATGGATTACTGGAACCATGTCCTGTGGTCTGATGAGACCAAGATAAACTTATTTGGTTCAGATGGTGTCAAGCGTGTGTGGTGGCAACCAGGTGAGAAGCACAAAGACAAGTGTGTCTTGCCTACAGTCAAGCATGGTGGTGGGATGTGTCATGGTCTGGGGCTGCATGAGTGCTGCCGGCACTGAGGAGCTACAGTTCATTGAGGGAGCCATGGATGCCAACATGTACTGTGACATACTGAAGCAGAGCATGATCCCCTCCCTTCGGAAACTGGGCCGCAGGGCAGTATTCCAACATGATAACGACCACAAACCCACCTGGCGATGTGGTGATGGACTGGCCAAGCATGTCTCCAGACCTAAACCCTATTGAGCATCTGTGGGGCATCCTCAAACAGAAGCGCAAGGTCTCTAACATCCACCAGCTCTGTGATGTCGTCATGGAGGAGTGGAAGAGGACTCCAGTGGCAACCTGTGAAGCTCTGGTGAACTCCATGCCCAACAGGGTTAAGGCAGTGCTGGAAAATAATGGTGGCCACACAAAATATTGACACTTTGGGCCCAATTTGGACATTTTCTCTTAGGGGTCTACTCACTTTTGTTGCCAGCGGTTTAGACATTAATGGCTGTGTGTTGAGTTATTTTGAGAGGACAGCAAATTTACACTGTTATACAAGCTGTACACTCACTACTTTACAATGTAGCAAAGTGTCATTTCTTCAGTGTTGTCCCATGATTTTTTTCTGTTCAGCTGTTCAGCAGGCCTGTGTGTGACTATATCAGAAATCTGGAACAGGTGGACAGCATTTATGAGATGTGTCACTCTGAATTATATATACAGAAAAAAGATGCGATCTTTGTTTTCATTTCTTTTGCTGCGAACATGAGTTATATTGAACGACTTGTGTGTGTCTGGCAAAGACTATTTTTAATTATTTTAATGTCCCAAAAAAGAGAGCACCTTGGCAGTCATACTTTAGACAATAGACATGGACATCAAGACTCATCTAAATAATATTGGCTTGCTTGTTTATAGCATAGCCCAGGTTTCATTGAAAGTCTGTTCCACTCACAGTCTAATCTTATTAATGCTTGTACGAGCAAGTATTCAGGTCCAGTGAGGAGGGTCACTGCAACATTGAATTATTTTCTCTGACCTTGATACTGTCCTCTCAGTGGAATTTATTTTAGCTCATCTGGTATTAAGGTATCCTACCTCAGCTGACCAAAGACTGTCACCTTGGAAAATATTGTTTGCAAGGATAGTGTTTTTCATAATGCATTATGTAAATAGTCTTCTTTTTGACTTTGTTTATTTTAAGCATAAGGTAAGTTACAAGAATCATAGCTTTTAAATATTACACCTTAAATAAAGCTGTGTTATCTGTTGATTGTTATGACCTACTTAGCTAATATTACACCTGACATGACTGATATATATTCTTTTTTTTTTTTTTTTTACAGGTCCACCTGTGAATGTAACATGCAACATTTTTATTAACAGTTTTGGATCCATCGCTGAAACAACAATGGTGAGCCAAATGATTATATTTACATAATAAATATCAAATTCTATACATAGGTTTTCTTGATACTCAATCCACTATAATTTTTGCTTTTGATGGCTGAGAACAGATTGCAAAGTGTTAAAGTGTAAAAAAAAAAAAAAAAAAAAAAACATAATTTCACTTATATTTTATGCATTAAATTTTTTTTGAACAATCTTGATATGTTAAAATAAACAAATACATTTAAGAAAATACAATACATTATTTTTTTTTGCTGTACATCCAAAATGTTCCCTTTGTAGTGCTTGTATATTATTACACAGAGTTTGCCTACCAGCAATGTTTTTGTTTTTTTTGTTCATTTGTTTTTTGTAGAGATATTCACAATTTATATCAACATGGCAACAACATGTACAGTAAATATATACATTTTATCTTTGTTTTGGAGGAATTGACTCATGCTTTCAAGAAGTAGTTGCAGAAAGTTGGCTTTATCACATGACAGGAAGTGAAGAAGATTATTGAGTGTATACAAAACTCACTAGTATAATTGTATTCCTTCATGTGCAGCTCTGTAAAAATCTTTATAATATTACTTTTTTTATATATATAAAAGAGAAAATATAAAATTTTCTCTGGTTGGCTTAAAAGGGTTAAATGAGGATTTTGCATGTGCTAACTGCTCTCTAGCTGTGGTGTGTTCGGATTTCAAAGAGTTCTCGCAGTAGAACTGAAATTTGGGACATGTGCATAATGTCAAGTGTAATGCTGATTAAAGGCAGATAAAAACTCTGACCAGTTGTTTAAATACATACTGAATGTAAAATGAAAGATCATAGCCGGGTGTATTCTGTTTATAGCCTGCATGACTCAGTATTTTGATAAACACACAACACGTTTTCTTTGATGTGTCAACACGGACACTATACACTATAACACTTAAGGGTAATAATAAATAAATAAATAAATAATTCATCTGACCATAAAACCTTTTTCCATGTGGCCTCAGAATCTTCAAGGTGCATTTTGGCAAAGCTCAGTCGTGGGTGGCTTTTTTCTTGCAACCCTCCCAAACAAGCCACATTTGTGGAGAATTTGTGATATTGTTGTCACATGCACACAATGACCACTCTTTGTCATAAATTCCTGCAACTGCTTCAGATTTGCTGTAGGCCTCTTTGTAACCTCTCTGACCAGTTTCCTCCTGGCTCTTTCATCCAGTTTGGAGCGACGTCCTGATCCAGGGATGGTCTGTGTTGTACCACATACCTTCCACTTCTTATTAATAGACTTCACTGTGCCTTTGAAGCCTTTGAATTTTTTTTGTATCCATCTCCTGACTTGTGCCTGTCCACAACTTATCCAGGAGATATTTTGACAGTGCCTTGCCACTCATAGTTGATTGTTTGCTTCAGTTGCACTACAAAATGCTCCAGGAAAGCTCTTTTCATGCTGAGCTAATCAAAATGACCACAGCTGATCACAGTCAAATGGCTTTGTGTGCCATTGAGAAGGTGATTAGCTACACCTTATTGAGTTCATTTTTAGGAGCGGGGTGAGCCAACTCAGTGATTCTGGTTTTTTATTTTTTTTTCTGACATGTTGATGTTATATCTTTCACTTGGATGTTATAAGTTGCACTGAATAAATACAGCTGGATAAACCAAAAACTGTCCGTCTTCATTTCAGGCTGAAAAGCAACAAAACGTGATTATTTTAAAGGGGGGTGATTCTTTTCTATACCCACTATATATATATATATATATATAATAAATAACAACAAAAAAATCCAGAAAAACGCATTTCAAAAAAGTTGTAAGTTGATTTGCATTTTAATGAGGGAAATAAGTATTTGACCCCTTCGACTTAGTACTTGGTGGCAAAACCCTTGTTGACAGTCACAGAGGTCAGACGTTTCTTGTAGTTGGCCACCAGGTTTGCACACATCTCAGGAGGGATTTTGTCCCACTCCTCTTTGCAGATCCTCTCCAAGTCATTAAGGTCATTTTCAATGCCCTGGCTGAGGGAAGGAGGTTGTCACCCAAGATTTGACGGTACATGGCCCCGTCCATCGTCCCTTTGATGCGGTGCAGTTGTCCTGTCCCCTTAGCAGAAAAAAACCCCCAAAGCATAATGTTCCAACCTCCATGTTTGACAGTGGGAATGGTGTTATGACTTGGAGTCATAGGCAGCATTCCTCCTCCTCCAAACACGGTGAGTTGAGTTGATGCCAAAGAGATCTGACCACACCTGACCACAACACTTTCACCCAGTTCTCCTCTGAATCATTCAGGCAAACTTCAGACGGGCCTGTACATGTGCTTTCTTGAGCAGAGGGACCTTGCGGGTGCTGCAGGATTTCAGTCCTTCACGGCGTAGTGTGTTACCAATTTCTTGGTGACTATGGTCCCAGCTGCCTTGAGATCATTAACAAGATCCTCCTTTATAGTTCCGGGCTGATTCCTCACCGTTCTCATGATCATTGAAACTCCACGAGGTGAGATCTTGCATGAAGCCCCAGACTGAGGGAGACTGACAGTTTCTTCCATTTGCGAATAATCGCACCAACTGTTGTCACCTTCTCACCAAGCTGATTGGCGATGGTCTTGTAGCCCATTCCAGCCTTGTGTAGGTCTACAATCTTGTCCCTGACATCCTTGGACAGCTCTTTGGTCTTGGCCATGGTGGAGAGTTTGGAATCTGATTGATTGATTGCTTCTGTGGACAGGTGTCTTTTTACAGGTAACAAACTGAGATTAGGAGCACTCCCTTTAAGAGAGTGTCCTAATCTCAGCTCATTACCTGTGTAAAAGACACCTGGGAGCCAGAAATCTTGCTGATTGATAGGGGATCAAATACTTATTTCCCTCATTAAAATGCAAATCAATTTATAACTTTTTTGAAATGCGTTTTTCTGGATTTTTTTGTTGTTATTCTGTCTCTTACTGTTAAAATACACCTACCATTAAAATTATAGACTGATCATTTCTTTGTCAGTGGGCAAATGTACAAAATCAGCAGGGGATCAAATACTTTTTTCCCCCCACTGTGTGTGTGTGTGTGTGTATATATATATATATATTATATATATATATATATAATTATAATTATATATAATTAAAAATCCAGAAAAACATTTTTTGATGTAAATATAATAATTCATGCAGTAGAGGGTTCTCTCAAAAAGTATGTGGATGAATGGTAACTTACTAAACCCAGTTACATAGGAAAATAGTAGTTTTGTATTATTGCCTATCCAAAAATTGGAGATAAATTAATTCAGTACAAAGTTTGACATCCAAGCCCTACTTAAGGACATTGTTGTTGGTGCTGTAACAATCCTGCAGATAACAATTCACACCCTTTCATGAGCACTTTACAGCACTCTCAAATCCCTCCAACTGAGCTACACAAGTAGTTTCCATGCCAAGGCTTGAATAGCCAAGCTTTACTGCTCAGCCTCTGCTGAACTGACCAAAAATTGCTGCAGGAGTAGCTCATGCAAAACAAATGCGGTATTTTCCACTCTTTTTCTCCTCCGCAGCCAGAGAAATTGATCTAAGTCACTGACACTGATGTTCAAATGAGAGGGAGGAGCAAGGTGCTACGAATGAGAATGACATCGATAATCTGATTGGGCTGCTGAGAACTGTGCTTTGTGCTGTAATGATCAAACAGTACCTGACCACTACTGGGACCAACAACTCCCCCTAGATTGCTGCTAGCCACATTATTTACACTGTTTTGGATGTCTAGGGCTCAGGGAGGGGTTGACTGGCCATTTAATGAGCTCATCCACTCTTTATTTTCTCAAGTAGAAGAGAGAGAGAGAGAGAGAGAGAGAGAGAGAGCAAATAAATCCAGAAAGTCTCCCAGTTGTTAGTGGTAGTAGTTGAAGTAGAGTCATGAAAACAGCCAAACTTTTTCTAATCTGTCACCGTCAGAAAGGGATCTTAGCCTTGAGCTTGAATCACATTATGTGTTGGCTCTTGTCATAAATCAGTCTCCTTAGCCTGGAGAAATCATAGTTGGAAATATGAGGTCTTTTCCCCCCTTTAGTTTATGCTGATGAATGCGTGCCCACTCCATACTTGTTTGCTAGATCATTCTGTTGGGAAAAAAAGCTATAACTTCAAAGGGTACCCTTTCCTTTAGGCTTTCATTCTCTGTCTAGAGTTTGGCTGTAGTAATGGACAGCCAGATAGCCATGGTAGACTTGAGAGAACCATTTGCAATTAAGTACAAAATGCATGATATCCTAGCATGTTCCTAAAACAGTACAATCCAGTGAAGTAGGCACTCAGAATACCTAATAAATCACTCGAGGTGATAATGTTGTAGGAACTTGTTCACTTATAGCTTGATGTGGTTGCATTGTTATTTTACAGTTGGCATGGGTTGTTTATTATAAAGGGAAAATATTGACATGGTAAAAATCAATGAGGGTTGCTATTCAGTCTGCACTGTACTGATTGGTTTGTTTGTTTGTTTTTGGAGGCACAAATCTAATAACCTGAAACAGATGATACTAAACTATCGAAATATTTTTAAATTTTGGTTTGCATTAGGATATTTCCTTTGAAATGTTGTGGCCGATTGCTATTGCAAAGGTCAACTGGTATATTTTCTTCCATGCTTGTAAATCATCCTAACATACATTACTGCCAGAAATGTTGCATCTGCGTGTCTCGGTTTGAGAGCATGACAAGGAAGACAAGCTTTTGGGGCAAATTACCACTGCTTTTACTGGGGTTATACAGTATATCCATGGTTAACAGTTTTGCCAGCCTTTAAGCCCAAATAATTTCCATTTTCTCAAATCGATTTCAAGATCAAAATATCAATTAAGAAGACATGCCAACAGCTGTGTTTAGGGATGAGCAGTACTGAGAAAATTTACTTTGCAATATTATAGTTTTTTTTGTTGTTGTTCCAATAAATATTGGAATATTTGAAAAACAAAAAAGGTGTAAATATTACCAAGTGTAATTGTTCCCAAGTTAAGCTGTCACTATAGTTAGTTAGAAAGGATGTATGCAGATGGGAATTAAGGTGTTATTTTCCTTGTGTTTTTGGGGCTCATGCGCACTGCAATGCCAACATGGGAAATCAAGGTCTTTCATAAGGTGGAAAGTTCTAGATGTTCTAGTGTTATTTTTTGTTGCCAAACTTAAATATGTAAAAATGTAACTCTCAGACCATCATTGCTTGATGGTCTAATTAAAAGGGAATTATTAAAAGATCTAATTACATATGTAGTTACATATGTTTAAAATATCTAATTACATATGTAGCCTAAAAGTTATTAGATATCAGATGTAAATAACTTAAAAATAAAGTTAAACAGAAATAATTACTTCAGTAAATGTAGAAGGTTGGTGGTGGAAAATGAGCATGCCATTCATTGTGGCAACAAAAAATAATGACTCAAAAATCATGCACTGAAAGCTTCCTTAAGGAATTAAAATAGCTTTTTTTAAACCAAAAATTCTTCTAAGGTATTGCTCTAGTGAACCATTTCTGGTATCTTTAGTTTTAAGAATGTAATAAATTTGTGACAAGCAGTTGTTAATCTGTAATTGCTGTCTAATTAGGTTACTGTTGGTTTGTGAACACAATTTTTATGGACTATTGTTGTAGATTAGGTGATCCTAGTCTCACCAATAACAAAGCTGATAAAACCTCACTTGTAAAACCTCATAGGTTTTACAAATACAGTGTTCCCAACCATGTATTTGGGTAAATGCAATGTGGTGAATAAAAAGCTAAACAAGCAACTAACAGACTATAATATGAATGTATGCATCATGCAAGAAATGCATGTTAAGACTTTTTAACACCACAGTGTAATTATGCACTCCGAAAACTCAACCAGACAGTATGGTAAATTTCATACATTTAAAAACAAACCAAAACAAAACAAATCCAAACATTGTTTCTTCCTAGGTGATGTTAGTTTAAAAGCACTAATGCTAGTGGCTAGAATGGAATGGCTGTGTACCCTCTCACCTCTGGTCTGCTGATATAGCTGCTGTTGTCTTACAGGATTACAGAGTGAATATTTTCCTGAGACAGCAGTGGAATGACCCCCGACTGGCTTACAGTGAATACCCTGATGACTCCCTTGACCTCGACCCCTCCATGTTAGACTCCATTTGGAAGCCAGATTTGTTCTTTGCCAATGAAAAGGGTGCCAATTTCCACGAGGTTACCACTGACAACAAGCTGCTGAGGATCTCTAAAAATGGGAACGTGTTGTACAGCATAAGGTGACAAGTCTTATATTATCAAGATCTAAATCTTACTGCTGGATCCATTCAGAATCCAAAGATTATATGATTGTCTATTTTGGCTATTTAGGCTGATGAATTGCTTATTTTTGTATCATATTTTTCATTTGTTATGACAAGGCTCTAACTAAACTACAAGATAATATGTAATGTTAACATGGGCGAGGATTGTACTTGAATTCTGGGTGTATTGACGTTTTTTTACACTTGTGTTTTCATAGAAGAAACTTTGAATACAATTACATGTACATTTACAATTACAAAGATACATTTATCCGAAGTTACTTGAGACAGAATTCAATCCACCGACCACAACAACAGGAGGTAGGAGGTAGCAGCTTGTGAGTATTGTCAAAGCTACAGGTGTACTGTCCTCCAAAGCTATAGATAGCCCTCTCTTATTTACATTCTACATTAGTGTGTTCTTTTTTCTGATATAACAAGCATTATTTTAAAACATTACTGAGCACTGTGGTGTGTGCTAACCTTAGTTTGCATTTAGACCTTGCTGTTGTTTGTAATTTGGAGGTTCACTGTTAGCAGGTCCTGGGCAGTTGAATGCATTCTCTGTACTGATGGTGGCTTTGCACTTACTAGATTATGTACTGTATACTTCATTTACTATCAATTAGTATACTTCATATACTATCAATTACTATCATTTAGTCGGTTCTCACTTTCTTTTATAAGTGCATTGTTTGCCAGACCATTGATTGTTTTCTCTCTTAAGTGTTCGGTTTTTTGTCAGGTTGTACTAATTAACTATTGGAATCTATGTCTAATATGTGCAGTTAAGTGTCATAAAGTTTGTATTCCCTCTTTATACCATGCACTGTTTACTGCCGAGTCTGCTGTTCTTAGCTGGGATTCCTTATAATACACAGCTCTTTGTTTTGGAGTGGTTATTCCCTTAACAAAAAAATGTGTTTCTGGACTTGGGCCAGACTGCCCCAATAGTCTACAATGTACTGGCTAAGCAGCCATTGCTAACTATACAGACAATGTCTGAATCTCTTGGAAAATAATAATGTGCATCCTCTACATGCTCACTGCCTTAGTATTGACCATCTTAAGGATGTTGTGTCTGACTCAGCCATCTCCTGGGTTGATTGCATGGTAATACACACGCTTGGCTGGTAGATTTCAATTCTGGCTGAATCTTGCACAGGATTTTTGGTCTAAACAGCCTGTTGTTTGTAAATTGCCAGGCCCATTACTAATAAGTGCTGCAAAAAGAGTTGCTCTCTAGATGATTTGGCAGCAGATATGGTTCAGCTGAAATCAGTGCCTGTAGAGCTGAGACCCAGTAACTCGGAGGCTTGCAATCTTCAGAATAGCCCTCCATATATAAAACCCTCACCAGGTTCAATTTCACTACTCTCTCACTCACTGTAAGGCAAACATCAGAGAGCATCTATGTTCTGAGGCAATAGGGACAAAAAAAAAAAAAAGCATTGCGCAAATCCACGAATTTGAACCAGTCCTAAAGTTGTTCAGCTTGAACTACACATGACCACCTTAACATTCAAAATGGGAGTATTTCTTTTAACCAGTTTAACCTTCTCAAATCTTCAATTGGATATGAGTGCATCTCTGTCCAACTCTTTAAAACTAATCCATTCAATGCAATAACTTTGGTGGGGTCTGATATTGACAAGACAATGAGCTGTGGCCAAACCTGACCTGCTCAGGATCTATTATATTAGCTAGAACTTGTGGCATAGAGATCGGCCATGGATGAGCTGTCTGTACTAATACTTCTCAATAAAGTCCTTGCACTGTGGCATAGTGAATTCTGTTGCAACCAGTGTTCGAAAGATCACATTTGGTGCTGTGGGTTACATCCAATCCTACTCAGGCTGCTACTGCGTTGTCTGTGATTGCTGCAGGGACTAAGCCAGACCCTCAGAATTGAATGGCCTCATCTTCTCAATCAGTGATTTCAGTTGAGCCAGGTCACCAAATCATGAATTCACCTGCCAGATGTGAAAAACTAGCCAAGTGTTTGGGCTGTAGGGCTTGAGTCAGACTGGATTTTGAATCAGGGTCTAAATTTGCCAGCTGAGCATGATGTCGTAAGTCGGTATTGTCATCACAGTGCAGTCAGTGCAGGGGATGTCCGAGTCAGACACTGCATGCTTTAGATGGACATTGAGCAGTGAGCACATACTTATCATTGGCTTTCAGAGAATTCAGACACCAGCTGCATGTGTCTTGCAGTGTAGTGCTTTAGGTTAACCACTCAGTGTATGGTGGGGGAAAAAATCAAAACCAAAATGAACAGAATAAGGGACTGTTGAGCAAGGACTGTCGTTTAAAGGGAAAGCCAACTCAAGCCCCAGATCTGTGTATTAACAAATAACCAGCTAACTTAACAGAATTAGCAATGAACACAACACATGGTATGGCAAGGGAAAACTATTTGCTAGCAGCAGTTGCAAAAGTGCAAGTTGTAGCAAACAGCATGCTGAGTGATAGCAAATAAACTAGCAAGGCTGATGAGGGAAAGCCAACTCAAAACTAATGGACATAATGGTGTTCCGTAGCATGCTACGATAAAAGGGCACTAGTAATGTAAAAATACACTCACTAAGGCAGAAGAGTTGAAATGAGATGAGATGAGAAGAGGCTATCCCCAGCTTTTGAGGACAGGAAACCTGTAGCAAACTGTAATCACAAGCTGCCAAGCGAATCGCTCCATATGGTGTGCACGTGGACCGAAGAGAAGGGAAAGATGGCTTTATGACAGCCCAAATACTTGCAAATACTGCTGTATGCATTGCAAATACTGCTGTATACATAACTAAATAAAGGTGGCTTAGGTTGTCTCATGAAGCCCACCAGTGAAGAAAAATCAGAACAATATGACAAATTAATGGCAAGTACTATTATTAAAAAGTGGCATTAAAATATGTACTAATAGCATATTTTAGAGAAAAAACAAAACTATAATAAGTTTAAAAGCAGGTATTCATTATTCCAGTTTAGTCTGAAGTAAGTGTAGAACTACTACATGGACAGTGCTGTATTTAAAGTAGTAAACTCTAGTATATTATGAGATGTGTACAGTCCCGTGCACTAATATGGTAGGTTTGTAGTTCAGAGTGTGGAATGTAAGCCTGGACCATATGAATGTAAGGGGTTAAAGTATGCTTTGAGGGCAGGAAGGTAATGTGTAGGATCTCGAATTTCATCATCTCTTAACTTGACACCATCAAATGAACACTTCGAATCAGACTGCTTTCGGCTATGAACACCCTCTAAATTGCATCAGAGCTGGTGCACACTTCAACTGCACGCTGGAAAATAGCTGTTATTCTGTGGTAGTGATGCTGTCACAGACCCTGAGAGAGTAGAAAATGTGTGAAGTTCACTGAAGTTAATTTCTAGACTAAATTAGGTTCAGGAGAAATAACTTCAGCTGCATGTATAGAAATGACTGCACTTTAGAATCTTTTAGATTTTACTGGTTATATGCATTTGTTTGTTAGTTCTGACCTCTAAAATTGGCAGATAAGAGAGGGAATGGCTGAAATTGCATTTAGAATGTAATGTTTGCTTGCAATGCCTGATCTGATTGTTAACAGGATAACGCTAGTTCTGGCCTGTCCCATGGACCTGAAGAATTTCCCGATGGACGTGCAGACTTGTATAATGCAGCTGGAGAGCTGTAAGTATGCCCTGCTCATCACGGTGTTGGGGAAGATTTATTCACTGGCTCAGAGATGGATGTTTTGCTGGCTCGTAGAAAGAAATGAGGAGCACAGTAATTTACGTGCACCTTAAAGTTGAGTGTGTGGAAAGATGCTGCAAGCTCAGGTTATTGCCCGCTACTTCTTTCACTCTTATTTTAGTTATTGTCCTTAGGGATGCAGCAGATTCAAGGGGTATGGCACTTAGCAAAACTAGGTGGTGCTACAAATTGCAGTGTTATAGTTTATGCAATATTTTTTGTCTCTTTATCATCTTTTTATGAGATTATTTCACACAAGTGTTAATTCACTACTTGTTTACCCCTCTCGTTTTCAGTTGGCTACACTATGAACGATCTGATATTTGAGTGGGACGAAAAAGGTGCTGTGCAGGTGGCTGATGGACTGACGTTACCCCAGTTTATCCTGAAGGAGGAGAAAGATTTACGCTACTGCACCAAACACTACAACACAGGTTAGCACCCTCCCCACACTTGCTGAGGCTGGGAAATATTGTGCACGTGAAGCTCCCTTGCTATTTCTGGAGTGCCAAACCAGCAAAGACATATACGTATATATGCAGACCCACAGTATTTTGCAGTGACCATCTCAATCTCTGGATTTGAACCATATGGAAAACCTGTGATGTGAATTGTAGCGGGATGACTACAAGCACAAAGCTTGATCCCTCTTTACCTGTCTCCAACCGGGTTAGACATTACAGGAAGACACTCAGTGCTGTTATTCTCTCAAAGAGCAGGCATGACAAAATAATAATTGTAATGGTGTTGATGTATTTGAAAAGTAAGAAAATTCAATGTATTGATCTCAAAATATGATGTAGTTTAAGTGTTTTTCTGTTTATACATGAATTTTTCATGGTGTGGGACACTATATACAAGCACATCCAGAGACATTATGATTCTTATTTATTTATTTATTTATTTATTTATTTTTTTACAAGCAGTGCTGAAAACAGATAATAGTCTCTGGCGGCAGAAGACGTGTCACGGCCATGCTCCGTTTCTCCTTCATGGTCTTTCAGTTGGCTTAAAAACCATCTGTCTGGTCATTCTCGCCAGTCAGAATTTGTTACCCTCAAGATAAAGTGGGAATTAGACTTGAAGGCCAATCTACTTGGGATCTAATATAAAACATAGCAAAACAGAGGGGACACAGGGTGTATGGCTCCCTCGGGAATGCTACTTTAAGAGGTATAGAATTTGTGCAAAAATGAAGGTCAGCGGCGTGATTTGATCTGTGTCTTGTCTTGTAAAATTGGTAGTCGCACATATCTATAGCTGGTCTATACAAATGTTCACTTTGTTTTTGTGTGTGTTACCACATTTGTGACATTATGTTCTCACATACAGTATGTGGAAGGTTTAAATATCTGTAGTTCAACGTTGAACCATCAAATTTGGGACATTCTTCATAAATAAAATGGCCTAGTTTGACACTGGTTGAAAGATAAAACTAATAGTCAGAAATGAGTGTCATCTGCCTGCTTGTCTATGAAGAGTTGAGCTATGTCACTCTGTGTGCGCTTCATCTATAGCATAATGTAAGAGATCAGAGTAAGCCTGATCAGAGTAAGATCTCTCCCTCTCTGTGAGTCTCTCTCTCTGACTTTCTCTCTCACAATCTCTCTGTCTTTTGCTGACTTGCTCCTTGTATGTGGTTGAGGAGCAGATTGCTGCAATATGCTGTCTCTGTGTCCCCTTTTCACCTCTCCATTTTAGCTTCGTGGCACAACACCAGTGCAAACCCTGAGGGTGCCTCCCTCCTGTCTACTCCTTCACCTCCCATCTTCACCCCACACCTCTCTTCTCTTATCCCACCAATGTTAATGCACTCTTCAAGGGCAAGCATTCTCCCGAGCTGGCCCTGAATTTTTTTTTATCCTTCGAGCTGTATCGCTGGTCCCTGATTCTCCATTAACTACAGATATCCATATGTTTTCATTTTGATTTATTAGCTGCAGTCTTGTTTGATGTGCTGAGCACAGACATTGTCTCTGGCATCTGTATAGTTTGTCTTCTGTCCTGTCTTCCATGGGTCTCTGTGACGTAAGATATAATCTTAGATATAATTTTCATCACTGTGCCAGCACAAGGTAGTGTCACAATGAATTTAAATGAATCAGGATGCATCAATCTGATACTGGGTATTGACACTGGACCAATATTGGCCTAAAATGCTGAATTGGTATTGGATTGGATTTGGTATACTTCCCTATCCAATCCACTACTGTGTTGTTTTAATACATGCCATGAAAGTCCATCCATCGTCTATACCACTTATCCTACACAGGATCGCAGGGAGCGTGGGGCACAAGGTGGGGTACACCCTGGACCGGGTGCCCTGCATTGCAGGGCAAACAATCACACACACACACCCACATACTGCAGACAATTTAGAGATGCCAATGTTTCTGGACTGGGGGAGGAAACCAAAGTACCTGGAGGAACCCCCCAAAGCAGAATATGCAAACTCCACGCACACAGGGCAGAGACGGAAATCGAACCCCCAACTCCGGAGGTGCAAGGCAAACGTGCTAACCACTAAGCCACTGTGTCCCCCCGCATGTGATGAAAACTGAATAACAGCCATGTTGTTTTAATTTGGAAAATGATTTAGACACAAAATGTTTCCACACAGCATTTATGCTACCTCAACCTTAGGCATTCAAAGCTTTTCTGTACTATAAAAGGCCTGGAATTGCCTTGTTGGAGAAACATATTCTCAGTGGGAACCCATACTGCGTGTCGAATTGTTCACAAATTACTTTAAACGCTGGCATTTCCACTGTGCCGAAATGTAGCATACCTTGAGCTAAGAAGTATTTTATGGAGTCAGTTAATGTTTTCCACCTCGTTCTGCCTGTACTGTATGTGGTGCATCTGTAACTTCCTCGGAAACGGTAATTTGACACATCTGTCTGCATGTTGAGGCTGCTGGTTGTCTCCGGGAGAAGGTATATGAGCGAAGATACTGTGGGTGATTATGCTTTAAGTGGTGTCACAGCTTCAATGTGTTCCCATATATTGCTGTCACTTTAAAAAAAAAAACCAAAAAAAAAAAACCAAGCACAGCAGAACTGCCGTATGCTATTTCTGCTTGACACGCATCGCCCCCACTCCAGCAGCATACCCTCTATAAGCACATGGAAAAGGTGCATTTATAGCACTTAAACCTCAAGATTTAGCTACAAGGAATGTATTATGAATAATAAGTCAGATGGTATGTGAGGAGAGAATAATCCTGCTACTTTGTAGATATCAATTGTGCAAAATAAATTAATAAAACAGCTTTTTTTTAAAAGCTGCTTTAAAAGCTACAAAACGAGTTAAAAAACAAACAAAAAAATCATTCAGTTTGATCACCATAAGTGCACCTTGCCACAGTAACACAGTAGTTAACAGGGTCTGCACACACTAGGCACACACTTATTCACACCTAGGGTTATGTTTTTCGGAGTTGGGAGGAAAACAGAGAACCTGGAGGAAACCCATATGGATACGTAACTCACTGTGAATGTGATATAAATACTCTCAAATAAATTGTATGCAGAATATACTCCCATTTTTAATATTTTGGAATGCTCTTTTTTGTAGATAAATTGTGAAATAGAAATAAAGAAAACTGTCATTACAAGTGATGCAAACTTTTGCACTCTGTATAAATGAAAGAAAAATTATATAATAAATAAAATTAAAGAATTAAAGAAGTAGAATTGGGTAAAAAAAAAAAAATTGTAGAATTGGTAGACTTAGGCTGAATAATATCGGCAGATAGGATTTATAACACATAAGATCATATATTATTTGCATTCATGATATAAAAAAAAATGCATTCAATTTACATTCAATATGTGTGCAGCTTAATTCATTCACACCTATTAATATTTTCTGCCATGTACGAGTGAAATTGTGTCTCGGTAATGATGACCGTATTCGTCTGGTGCGTGTTTCAGGGAAGTTCACGTGCATTGAGGCCCGCTTCCATCTGGAGAGGCAGATGGGCTACTACCTGATTCAGATGTACATCCCCAGTCTGCTAATCGTCATCCTGTCCTGGGTGTCCTTCTGGATCAACATGGATGCTGCTCCTGCTCGTGTGGGCCTGGGCATTACCACTGTGCTCACCATGACAACACAGAGCTCAGGCTCCAGAGCCTCTCTGCCAAAGGTCAGTCAAGACAAACTCCATTAGAACTCCTCTCTCTCTCTCTCTCTCTCTCTCTCTCTCTCTCTCTCTCTCTCTCTCTCTCTCATTTACAGAATATGTATAAAGTTCAGTAAAAGACTGCATTCATGAGCATATCTTGTAGTTAGTAGAAACAGTAGCAGTTCAGACCACTTGCTGAGTCTTTGATAAGACTACTTAGACTAATTAGATATTGACTTGGACTGCATAAAGGAGTAAGTCAATGCGACTCGACTTATGAAAACAGTTTATGACAGTTATTCGAGCGGCTTTATTGCTTTTCATGATACAGACTTACTAAACGATCATGTATTGAATTAGTAATAGATATATAAATTGACCTAGAAGAGTGAATTTTGAATTTTCTTTGTTTTATGAAAGCAGAATAACAGAATCTGATGCTTCTGAGCATTATATCTATCAAAATGCGAGCCTCCCTTTGACAGCATATAAAATCATATGTAACTGTTTATGTATCATGTTTTTCAGCCACTGAACATAATCAATATGAGCGGTGTATGATATGACTTAGCTGTAGTGAAGCCTATATTGTACAATGATTCAGTCCACAATAAAGCCCATCTGTACGCTGTCTATTTTTAAAGGAATTTAGCCCTCTCTTTCTTTCTCTCTCACTCTTTTTCTCTTTGGAGATTAAACTATGAATTTAAATGGTCTCCTCAACCTCTCTCCCATACAATTCTGATGTCATGCTAATCATTGTAACAGCAGAGGCGCATCTGCATGCACACACTGAACACACGGCACACACTGATGCATGGAATTGCTCCCTTGGTGACGGTCATGGATAGAAATGCCACCATTCAGCCCGGTTTCTACCAAATCCATCACACACCCTCTCGCTTCATCAGGATTCTGCTCTCTCTTTCTGTCTTCTTTGACAACCTTCACCCAAGAAGTGATGCACATTAATAATTCAATTTGTGCTGAAGAGTGATACAGACTGATATTTTACTGTCTTATAAATGACAAGAAATGCTGGTGTTCTTGATTTAGGAATATGAGCATGACTAAATTATTGATATGGCAGTCCGATATGCATATAATTATATACATATAATGTTTTTTATAGTGCACTGAACTCACTTGAATACATTTAAATATGCTACAAGATTCAAAACACACTACTTTATTTAGAGATTAAAATAATGGAAAATTGTATTTTTATATTTATTTTAAAAAATAATAATAATAATGGGGCCTATTGCACTAACTAGGCTTATTCATATTCGTAAGAGTTCATTAGTAACTTTCTGGTTGTAAATTTAAATCTCCAGATTTCACTAAGACAGGGTGTAAAACGTACACAAAGCTGGCATCATGATTATGCAGAGTATTTTTTTATTTTTTTTGAGAGCATTCTTTGGTTCTTATACAGTGGGGGAAAAAAGTATTTGATCCCCTGCTGATTTTGTACGTTTGCCCACTGACAAAGAAATGATCAGTCTATAATTTTAATGGTAGGTGTATTTTAACAGTGAGAGACAGAATAACAACAAAAAAATCCAGAAAAACACATTTCAAAAAAGATATAAATTGATTTGCATTTTAATGAGGGAAATAAGTATTTGACCCCTTCAACTTAGTACTTGGTGGCAAAACCCTTGTTGACAGTCACAGAGGTCAGACGTTTCTTGTAGTTGGCCACCAGGTTTACACACATCTCAGGAGGGATTTTGTCCCACTCCTCTTTGCAGATTCTCTCCAAGTCATTAAGGTCATTTTCAATGCCCTGGCTGAGGGAAGGAGGTTGTCACCCAAGATTTGACGGTACATGGCCCCGTCCATCGTCCCTTTGATGTGGTGCAGTTGTCCTGTCCCCTTAACAGAAAAACAGCCCCAAAGCATAATGTTCCCACCTCCATGTTTGACGGTGGGGATGGTGTTATGACTTGGGGTCATAGGCAGCATTCCTCCTCCTCCAAACACGGCGAGTTGAGTTGATGCCAAAGAGATCTGACCACACCTGACCACAAAACTTTCACCCAGTTCTCCTCTGAATCATTCAGGCAAACTTCAGACAGGCCTGTACATGTGCTTTCTTGAGCAGGGGGACCTTGCGGGTGCTGCAGGATTTCAGTCCTTCACGGCGTAGTGTGTTACCAATTGTTTTCTTGGTGACTATGGTCCCAGCTGCCTTGAGATCATTAACAAGATCCTCCTTTATAGTTCTGGGCTGATTCCTCACCGTTCTCATGATCATTGAAACTCCACGAGGTGAGATCTTGTATGAAGCCCCAGACCGAGGGAGACTGACAGTTTCTTCCATTTGCGAATAATCGCACCAACTGTTGTCACCTTCTCACCAAGCTGATTGGCGATGGTCTTGTAGCCCATTCCAGACTTGTGTAGGTCTACAATCTTGTCCCTGACATACTTGGACAGCTCTTCGGTCTTGGCCATGGTGGAGAGTTTGGAATCTGATTGATTGATTGCTTCTGTGGACAGGTGTCTTTTTACAGGTAACAAACTGAGATTAGGAGCACTCCCTTTAAGAGAGTGTCCTAATCTCAGCTCATTACCTGTGTAAAAGACACCTGGGAGCCAGAAATCTTGCTGATTGATAGGGGATCAAATACTTATTTCCCTCATTAAAATGCAAATCAATTTATAACTTTTTTGAAATGCATTTTTCTGGATTTTTTTGTTGTTATTCTGTCTCTCACTGTTAAAATACACCTACCATTAAACTTATAGACTGATCATTTCTTTGTCAGTGGGCAAACGTACAAAATCAGCAGGGGATCAAATACTTTTTTCCCCCACTGTATATATTTTCCAAACTTGTTGTTTATTTACAGGACCTGTCATTGTTGTCCATGTGAATGGTATTTTAATACCTTATAATTATGCTAACTGTGAATAGCATTAACAGGTCAGCTTTGAAAAATTACAACAACAAAAAAAATTTGCTTTCTGGCTCTTTTTTCTTGTCTTTGTGTTGTGCACCATCATCATGCTTAACCATGTGAACTTAACCTGTTCACTTTTCCAAACACATGAAAAATGTGTTGTGGAAATATCTTGATGTTTGGATTTCAGACTAAATTACCAAGAAATAGACAAGGCATATCTTAATTGCCGACCCCACTGGTCCTGAGGCTTAGTCATTTATGATAAATCATGCTCTAAGAGGCAGACTTGTGAAGAATTAGGAGCAATAATACATTAAAATATAACCTTGCTGTGTTTCATTCAATGACACATCATTTTGGGCGGAAAAAAAGAAGACTGCTTTTATCTCCTTCCCGCTCTATGGCTTTGGAGGAATTGTTTAATAAAATTGTCATATTTTATGACATATGGCACCATTTTAAAAGTGCAAATGCCTCAGTTGTGAATTGTGTCTAAGGAAATGACTTAAGATGACTCCATACTGACATGCTCACTGTACTGTGTCTCATTGCTAACACAATCTACATCCATGTCGTTGCTACAGGTCTCCTATGTGAAGGCCATTGACATCTGGATGGCTGTGTGCCTGCTGTTTGTCTTCTCGGCTCTGCTGGAGTATGCTGCTGTCAACTTCATCGCTCGCCAGCACAAAGAGCTGCTGCGCTTCCAGAGGAGGAGACGACACCTAAAGGTGAACGACACACATGCGCGCACACACACAAACAAACACACACACACACACACACACACACACACACACACACACACACTGAAGTGGATGAGATCTTACAGTGAACTTGACACACACAGAGAACTCACAAATTGATAAAAATGGTAGGGTAAGATGAACTTCTCTCCTTGAGACACACACACACATATACATGCACGCACACACACACACACACACACACACACACACACACACACACACACACACACACACACACAGACACTGTAGGAAATAGAATAATAGAAATATGGAATATAGAATAGGTGAACAAAACCTACCTGAAATACATGCAGTGAAGGAGATTATAAAAATAACAAAAGTGACAAATCACACACACACACACACACACACACACACACACACACATTGTCGCTAAATAATGCTATGGTCATGGCTACATCGTAACCCCCTTTTTTTCTTTTTCTGTTGTTTTGTTTAAAACAATTAAGTGTCTCCACAATGCCAAAATTGCCATGTATTCTCATCATTATGGAGAAATTAGGTACTCACAAATACCTACATACATGTCCAGTAGACCTTTTATGACCCATACCTGCCAACAGTTATACAGACATATAATCTAGCACCTGCTTGAATCAATTTAAAATTAAATTACAGACAAATACTAAATGCTAAATAAAACCTGCCAAAGACCGACTTCACAACCCATGTAGATAATGTAACCTGTACTTTTTTGTGCTTATTGCTGCAACAACCTCTTTCCATACCTCCAGTGGTGGCTGGTGATTTTTAAAATAAGGGTAGCACAGGTGCCTGTTGTTGAAGTATACTGTATATGCGTGTGCATTCTGTTTGATCTGTTTCTGTTGCTCTGGCTTCCTGTTTAATTCTCAGTCTCTCCTCATAAGTAAAAGCATCAGAAGACTCTTCCAAAATCGACAGGTCAACAAAATTGTCTGCCTGTTAAGCTGCTGATTAACTAATTCAGTTTTACAGAAAAGGGCAGTGACAGCTAGATATCTAGACCTATAAATAAACAAAACAATTCAATTTACCAATTACAAGGATACAATAACAATAGAATATGGATTAGGTTACTGAGCACTACACCACACGAGTCTGACTGGCAGTGAAACGTTTAAGTTTGAGATATCAGTCATGCTCATTGCTGTTTCCGTGTTTGGTAGTTGGTTACGAGGTTCCACCACTTTGAAAGCTCTCACCGGTCATCATATGGAGAAGCTGTGCATCCAGGCGGGACGAGAGAAAAAAAAGCACACTGTCCCATAAAGGTTGAGATTTTATTGGGGTTTTTGGCATAAACCCTCCGCTGTCCCCCGAAAACAGTTTGCATGAAATGAATGAACAGCGCATTGAAGTTGCTGTGAGGTCTTTGAATTTGATTAGCTAAATTAGTGAATTTCAGAATATAGACACATTTGTACATTTAATGTATCAGGGGGCCCAAAAGTCTCCATACATAGGGGATTATGTATTCCAGCACCACGTCGGTTGTGCCTTCGTCAGTGGATGTTCGTGGACGTTCACTTCTCGGTTGGTCCGCAACACTTCCAGTCTTTTTGAATTTGTTAATAAGTTTGGCAACAGTGTCGTGTGTGATGTGCTTCCCATTTCCTGTTAAAGTCCATCGCAACCTTGCGACAGCTTCCCGATCCAGCCATGAGAATGATATCAATACATTCTTTTATCAAAGGCATCCTTAAAGGCTATCTAAAAATATATATATAATATAAACAAAGTATGAAAAAGACATTTTTGTTATTAAGAGTTAATTTCCCCTGTGTATGGAGACTTTTGGGACACCCAGTACAAACATTTCATTTGAACATTTTAATGAAATTTTAGGGGAGGCCAGGCTTCCCATGTAGCATTAATGTAATTGCCTCTGCTCTGCTTTTCATTTGTATTTAGCCATTTTGAGGCTTTGGAATTGATGACACATTTGCTATTATATAAAATAACCAATTAGGGTTGTGGTTGGTGATGTTAAAATACTATTTTAAGCATTATTTTTTATATTTATTAGACTGTGTATTTGAATTGTCCTACTATATAGGATATTCTTGTCCAAGGTGCATCCTATAAGCATGTGTCAGAACTAATCATGATTGTGTGTGTGTGTGTTGTGTGAGTGTGAAAGTGCACTGTATGCATGTTTTGCTCTTGTTAATATACTGCACTCATGGAAGACATATAGACGTGTATGACTAATTTGCACCCATACACAATTAGATATGCTTAGCCCACTTACATTCAGAATTACACAGATTTTGTAATGCTCCATCAGCATTGCATACAACAACAGTGCATACAGTGCACTCTCACACCTTCATACACATTTAATCATGATTAGCCCGAACACCGACTAATAGGATAAACCTATTAAACCCACAAGAAAAGAATATTCTAAATAGTGGAACCAGAACAATATAGTCTAATAAATATAATAACTATATTTATACCTGAACTAAAAAAAATCAGATCAATTCTGATGGTCAGAAGGTGTTGATTAATTTTCTATAACAGCACACTGATAGCATTAATGCACTCATACTAATACATTATTGTTTCTATAGTAACTCATTTAGAGGGCTTCAGAACAGAGGGCTTTGTGTTTTCTGGGTTTTGTTTTTTTTGTTTTTTTTTTTTGGTAACACAACAATCTGCATTTTTTTTCCATATTAGTGTTTTGTTTTTGTTTTTTTACTTCAAGAGAAGGAGAGAAAAAAGAGAAAAGAGGTTGGTGAGGGAATGATTGTTTATAGCTGCTATAATGTAATTTACTGAAACTAACTTATCTTGTGGTTGTTCCACAAGATTAAACATATCTATAAACGTACAAGTAAAAGTATGATGTTCATTAATAAATAAAAATTTGTAATCATCAGCAAATTGCTGTGCTATTAGAGGAAAAAATGCTTCAGGATGTGCTGTTACAGGAAAATAATCTTAATAAACTTCGGGGTGGTAACAGTAACAGCATTCCCCATCAATTTTTATTCCTTACGTATTAGACTCTCTGCTAACATTCATTTCATCCCATTCTTAGTATAGTTCTATATTAATATAACTGATTAATAAAACACAGTTTTCAAGCTTGGTCTGAAGCCTTACTCACCCTTACCCCAACCAAAACATAAGGTGTTTCCAAGCCAATATGATCATTCCTTGTAGCCAGAACTACTGTCAGAACTCTTACACAAATTTAATCAACACCTTCTGGCCAATCAGATTCAACAGTCTACAACAGTGCTGTGATAAAATAAAAATTAAAAACATGCATCCTTTTAGACATAAAGCAGTGATATCTTTCTACCCTGCATGAAAACTGCTAATTTAGGAAGCTTCGTTACTTGGAGTATAGTTTCCTACCCGCTTGCAATCCTGGCAGGACAAATGATGGTCCATCATGGGTGTCCACAATTATCTGGAAGGGCCCGGCGTGGCTGCAGGTTTTCATTCCAACCAAGCAAGAGCCACACCTGATTCCCTTCGTTTCATCAATTCACCTTGATCTTCAAATAATTATTAGGTGTGTATCCTGTTGATTGGATGAAAACCTGCAGCCACACCAGTCCTTTTTGGATAAGATTGGTCTAGATTTCTGCTGGAGAAATACCTCCAAATACCTATAATTCAAAGAATTCATCTAATTAATGATTACAGAATTACTCAGGGCCATTTCTTGTTATAAGCAGTATAAGTGATTGCTTAAAGCCTCCGGACCACCAGTGGGCTCCGTAATTTTTAAATACATATGCAAAGCAGCAATCAATTGGCAAAAAGCTTTACATATCAGGCAGCGTTCCCTTGTAGTGTGAAAAGAATTTTTACATTTTATGTAACTAACGTAGGTAACAAAGATCAGAACAGCACAAAGAAGCAGTGATCATGAAGGGTTTCGTCCCGATTAATTGGATTTAGTCAGTTTGTCCTCTTTCTTGCTTCCGCTTTGTTGATGTAATTGAAATGGAAAAATTTAGTGACTAACTAGCCAGCTAGTATCTAGAGGAAGAACTGTTAGGCTAACACATTAAGTTGCTAGAATGTTACTACTAGCTATGACATTTTATTTATTGACTTTTTTATTTTATTTACCAATTTTACTCGTTTAGAGATTTAATTCCTAATTCTTTTCATTCTTGCGTATAGTGTTGGTGAGGGGCCCCTGAGGGCTTAGGGCCCTCAAATATTCAGAAACCGTCCTGCAAATATAGCAAGTTTTGTGCACATAGTTGTAGCCAATGCATATGATGTGTGACATTCCAAAAACGAAAATCTGAAATATTGGACAAAGCTTGAACTAAGCTTTTTTGGGAATAAGAAAGGACCCTGTAAACAATACTGTAGTGTATGACTATACCAGGAAATATAGGACATTAGATCACCCTAATCCTGTTAAACTTTAACACATACAGCAGAGACACTTTTAATAGAACTAGTGGAATCCTAATACCCCCTGTAGCTTATTGTAACACCAGAATTATAATCAATTTAAAATACTATTAATATAAATCCTTAAACTGTATATTGCTAAATCCTATGAACTGAAAAGAGTTTCATTAGTAAAGTGGTGGAAAGCTGAAAGATAGCCACTCTGCAAGCTGGCTATCTTTGCCATGTGAGGATTTACAATTATTCCCAGAGTTTAAAAGAGAAAATAGGGCTATACCTAAATCTTGAATCCTACTCTGATCCATAACCCAATAGGTGCAGATAACAACAATGTACTCTTCTCTAAGCTGTCTCCAGGTAAATCCAACACAGAGAAAGTACACGGATGGTGTTGATCTCATCCTGCATTATTCACCAGTTACCTGCTAACAGCACAAGCTGCAAATCCTGCTGTTTCCAGATTCACTTTCCACTACAGGATGCAACCTTTTGCACAAGGTCATGGGAATCTAAGTAATATTGCTAGAAATATTACAGCATTTTAGCAGAACTAAGGACTATAGTATTTTAAGCATGTGCAGAGGATATAGAATATTCACTGAGAGTATACTAAAGGACAAAACATTCAATTAATTTCAATTTATATGCCTGCATACTATTTTAAAAATCTTTAGAATCTTAAATATATCATTAATAATAATAATAATAATAATAATAATAATAATAATAATAATAAACTTTATTTATTTTATTTAAAGCACCTTTTTCATTTTTCAAGCTGGATATGAATTTATTTGTAAATTATTTGTATGAATGGTTACGCAAGAAATTTGGTATTCATGAAAATCCCCTAAATTCGGGAAAACATTCACATCCTACTCCTGCTATTGAGTGTGTGTAAATTTACGCATAAGAATACTAACTAATGTAAACCACAGCTTCAAATCTTCGAGTTTGAATCATATAATTTGCATGGATTACTACACTTTTATATATGGAATATACTGGCGAGGTAAAATTGCTTATTTTATTACATTTGCAGCATTTAGCAGATGCCCTTATCCAGAGCAACTTATAGAAGTGCTTTGGAGTTTCTATCAAAAATCTTCTAAATTTATTAAAAAAAAATTTGTTTTTTTCCTTATCAAAAAATTCTATCAAATGCCTCAGCTAGTATTGTTATTATTAATAATAATAATAATAATAATAATAATAATAATAATAATAATAATAATAATAATAATAAGCTCACTTATTAATATTATATATTCTTAAATATTTTATAGGCATAGAAGTGTCAAAATAATGTCCACTTCTGCCTTTCAGTCTTTACCCTGATTGTTCATTTGATTGCTCATAACCGGGCATCACTACATGCAAATGAGCTGTATTGGGAATGTGTGTTGCACAAATTTTTGTAAATCTGGCAGAAAATTTACTAAAATGTACGAAACTTGAAAGGAAAAATAAATAAATAAGACAGTTTCTTTTCTGGCTCCGATTTATGAGGTAATCTGATCAATTCCATGTGTATTTTGTGGGTGTGTTGTGGGGAATTTACAGAGAATACATTTACATTTACATTTATAGCATTTAGCAGATGCCCTTATCCAGAGCGACGTACAAGAGTGCTTTAAATTCTCCATCAATGAATATTTCATTTTTGGTTCGTATCTCAAGTGAAAGTAAAAAATTTGCTACTTTTAAATGTACTCAAGTATTAAAAAGTAAAAAGGAAATGTTTTAACTGTCAGGAGAAAACTAACTTTGTATTAGTTATCTTATAATGATAGAATATGATTTGATCTGAAAACATCATTCAGTCTCTGTCAGTTTGTAATATTTATCATTAGCTTGAATTTGACTTGCTGCCCAGCCGATTATGTTAGTTACTGGAATCAGTGCTAGTCTAACCTAGCATTAGCAAAGAATATAGGCTAACATAGTTAAATATAGCCAGTTAATGTTAGCAGATTAGCAATTAATTGCTTACTCCATCATACTGAAACATTTTGCAGAGGTAGTGCCAGGGTGGCTAGTCCAGTGCCTTCAAGCACACAATGATAGCTAGAGCACTAATTACATTGTGTCGCATGAGAAGGTCATGGTCAATTTGGCAAGATTCTTGATAGGTTTTTTTTCTACATTAAAAAAAAAACTTGATTGGATACTAAACTGAAGTGATTGGATGCTAAACTGAGCCACTGGACTGATGTGCAGTGTACTGTCATGGACTGGATGAGAGCAGAAGAAACCTTTAAGTAAGACTACAAGTATTTCATTTCAATAATACTCAAGTAAAGTATATAAAAATAATACTTAACTATAGTAGCAAAGTACAATCACTCAAGTATTTTCCACTCCTATACCTAAAATATATGTAAAGAAAATCTTTTTAGAGGCTGCATTTAAATGCCGTTGGCTCTGCCTTTGCAAACGTGTGACGAATGTCAAGTATTAACAGTTAACTTTGGTTCTCTTAAGTAATAACTCATATTATTGAGAAAAATTAATACAATTTTGCTTTTAATGTCTTTAAACAGTGGAAACAGGCTTACAAAATGTTAATTGTTAATTTGCACACGCAGTCATTCCCAATGTGACTTTGAGGCTGCAGTAAATCATACTGCTAGCGCTAAATTCATTAATCTCTCTGCATAGACACCACACAGCGTTCTGTTCTTTTAGACACGGATGTTACATGTTCCTTCATTAGACCGTGTTAGTAAACTTGCTTATATTGCTTACTTGCTGTATTTTTTTTTTTTTTTTTTACTTTTGGTGTTATCAAGTTTGCACGTGTTTCAATTAGAACCACCGTTGAAATATGATTTCTAGCGTTCAAATTGATTTTTTAATTAAATCTGCTCACGCCATTTTTTTTTTGGCCATTCTCTTTGGCTTTTTGCGCAATATAAAAAAATAATAATGCATATAACATAATTATGATATTCTGTGTGATATACCAGTTGTGTGCTATACCAGAGTATAGAATGTATAGCATCTGAGGCACAAAATGGCTGTGTATGTTGTCAGTGTAGTGTCCTAGTCATCCGGTGGGGCGCAGTGACATGATCAGTGTTGAGCAGACTGAACGGTAGCAGCAGGGTTGCAACACTATCACCACCTCTCTTAATGAAGCTCGCTGGCAGAGGTGATCCACAGCTGGGCCCAAGCTTTCCATCGCACCTTGCAGGGGTCATCATTCAGACTGGCTGCTGCAGCTCAGTGCTGTTATGAAGGCTTACTCAACCCATTTTGTCTCATGCTGCCTCACAGAGTAGATGCAGGATTCCCCCTGCTGGACAGACACTAGTGGAGTAAAAGCATCTCCAGGTGGAGAAGGAGGTTTAATCTAGTGGGAACAGCTTACAAGAGGTTTTTAGATAAGCAAAGCCTTGTGCTGCAGTGCACAAAGTGTATCTCTAAAGTGGTATTTAATATAGGTTGCAACTGGTGCATACAAATACACAAACCTACTGTATACATTTTAATTTAATTTAATCCCAAAGATAAGTTGTGCTTGCTGCATTCCAATCAAGATTCTTTTTTTTTGTGATGGCCACAAAAAGTACAATTTGTAGTAAAATAACCCCCAAACAGATTCCTGCAGAAGTATAATTTTAGCACACATTCTGGTGTAACCATCAGGCTCAGACTATCGGAACGATGAGCTCTGTAGTCACACAAGGGACACGACAGGGTACACGAGACTTTCAGTCGTCCCCAGCTGCTCCACATTATGCTCATCCAGAGCATTACTAACTAACTGAAAGGCTTTTGACTGCCTTTGCCTTGCTAAGTGAGGATTACGGAGTATCTTACTGATGGTGATCAATCAACTAGTTAGTGTTGATTGCTGCTCAGATGGAGCACTCAATCAGAATAGTCTCGTTTCCCCTATCCCAGGCTCGGCTATTTACCTGCCCTGAGCACAGATACAGGTGAGGATTATGTATGTACAGTAAATAAGAACGGAGCGATCACTAAGCGACTGTTTTGGGTTGCACTGTCCTCAGGTGGAGTGCACTGTAGTGTGTAGAAGTTTGTGTAGAACTTGTTGCCACTTGTAAAATGAGACTGGTTATGATCGGTACAGTGGGATTAGCCGAAATGTGTTGTGTGTGCTGAAGGGATGAATAAGTGGTGGCACATCACATGATGGAGTGAGATTGATTTGCGCAGCGAGACAGCCTGTAAAAACTCTTGGCGTGCAACAACCCATTAGGTGCCTGTTTATTTGGATGTTTTGTTTCTTTCCAGCATAATTGAAATAATTAATTTGAGTTATCGGCTTCAAAGGGAATTCAAACCAGAAATAATAACTCATTTTGGAAACATATATTCACAACAGAATCATAATTGTTACGTAGATTTGTATAATACATGCCTTTTCATTTGTATTCCATTTCATTTGTAGTAAAATGTAGTGTAATCATATGCAGAAGCGCATAATAGTAATCGATAGAGAACTCAGAGGTTGGGGACGTTATGTAAATCTAATACATTGCAATGGAATACAGAGCGAGAGTGCAGATTTATTATGCATAGTCCCGGTCTTCATATTGTTCACTAAACAAGCTTTCCTAGGAGGTTCATGGCATGCAAAAAATATTAAAGCGCATATGCGATAAAAGCTTTGACTGACTGTCACATAGTCAGATGTTTAATATGTGATATTAATCACACGAGCTCAGGAGAAGTTATAGACACCTCAATCCCAAGCAGAAAGATGGATGGTGGCTGAACGACCCGAGAGGTACATGGCACCAGATGCTCGTGCCTCTGAAATGCAGAAGTGAGCTGCATTCTAATGGCCAGTGACGAAATTGTATTTTAAAAGGAGCTCTTAATGATGCATATTGCTTTTTCGTCCTGTTGTTTTTATCGTGTTGTCTGCCAGCGAGGTTGGGAAGAAGCCTGGCATGTTGCAGTGTTTGGTAATGGCGGCATTTTAATTACGGAGCGAGCTAATGAATCCGGCAGAGCCGCGAAGGACAAAGCACGGGAGTAATGCAGCACTGCAGCCCTGCTCCTCTTTACAGCACCATGTCACGTCTCCACGCCACCACATTAATCATATGGCAGCAAGAATAAAGTGGAGCATCTGTAATGGGTACAAATGGTGCGGCGCTCAAGGACAATGCAAGGTCGTAGCACCCGGCATCACAGAGAAACCTGTGTACCAAACTGGAGGGCAAAGGAAATGCCTTGATAAACACACACACACACACACACACACACACACACACACACACACACACACACAAATACATCTGAGTATTGTTCTTCCATTTCCCCCTACATGCATTAAAGGATAGAAATGGAATAAAAAGAAGGCAAGGACAAAAAGAGAGTGTAGCGACTAAAAATGGAGCCCTGGAAAAAAAAAAAGAAAAGAAAGCGGCTGGTCGCTCACTAAGGCGAAGCAGACTCTACCTTACCATATCTCAGTTCTCAGTGTTACATGTTTACATCTGGGCACCAAGCTTCGCACAAAGATAAGTACCCTGCTTTGCATTAACAATTTGTGCTTTAGCGAGTAGTGAAACATCGATGCGTACTGAAATGTAATTAATCTTGGCACTTGCTTTGGGTTTGCATATATTAAGCATCTGCTCAGACTCGAATAAGCGTGAGCAAACGTATTGTAGTTGTTCCATTAATTCACCTATAAAAAATGATGCCTTCTATCACACCCCTTGCTCTCCCAGACCTGTTATGTCAATAATTAATTCCCATGAACACACCTAGTCTGAATAAAGCCTCACAATGTGGCAGAGATGGCATAAGATCAACCAAATTGGATTAACCAAGTCAATAACAGGTCACTCTTCAGAGTATTTAAGCTGTGTATGGAACAATAGCATTCATTTTAAACGCTTTTTGAACATTAATATACATGTTTCCACTTTTTCATTATTAAACTATATGTACTTGGCTCAATTTCTTTTTTCTTTTTTTTATATTTATAACAGTGCTTAAATTATGGTCATTTTGAACTGAGACTAACAAGATGATGTTTATGTTTACTTTGTATGATTAGCATGACTAATCAATGTCACATCTCTTTTTTTGCACTCCCATCCGTATATATACCTCCTAAGAATTATTTTTTGTTAAAAAATAAAAAATAAAAAAGAGGATATATTATGATCAGCTACTGTAAAATCATCAGAAATGGCCTGACCTGCTGTCACAAACTTGGAATTTGTCTGAGAACCTTGCCCAGAAAATCCAATGTCACATGATATAGGCCTATTTGATCAAAATATCTAGATGGTCAGAGTATTATATACAGACTACACTGAAAAAAAAATTACATTTTAGCAAGTTAAATTAGCTTGAATATAGTTAAATTGATCTAGTATTAGTATTGATCTTATTGCAAGATTACCATAAACCAAATATAAGATTACTAAACCTGTTTAATTTCATACTTTAAATTTTCTTATTCTTTTGGCAGATAATTTTGCTTCTTTCTAGAACTAAATACTTAAAATTGATCAAAAATACAGTACTGTGCAAAAGTTTTAGGCACATGCAAAGAAATGCTGTAGACCAAAGATAAATAATGAAATGAAATGTTTCTACATTTTAAAAAAATACCGCAAAGAGCAGTAAACAGTAGTAAATGAAACAAAGTCACTATTTGGTGTGACAATAAAAATAAAAATAAAAATAGTAGTCTCCGGTAAAGGAAAGGAAATGAGCTGGTAAGTTTTATTGATCATCTTGCAGAATCAGTCACAGTTCTTCTGGAGACTTTAACTTTCGCACTTGCTTCTTATTTCTGCAGCAAAACCCAGCAGCCTTCATTGTGTTTTTTGTCGAAAAAGTGGTCTCTTATGTAATATGCTACTTTCTTTAATGACATACAAACATTTTTCTGTAACATTTAATTTTGTGCTAGAAAACTAATGTTTGGAAATCTAAACTGTTTTTTGTACTGACCTGATAATGTAGAGGTCATAAAATAAAAAATCTATAGCGAAATTTGTACAAAAAAAAATAGGGTGCCTAAAACTTTTGCACAGTACTGTACAGGCCAATGGAACAAGCATGAAATGTAGTATAACTGACTTGAACGTTTACTAATCTTATATTTGGTTTGGTGTAATCCTATAACAGGAAATACTAGATAAATCAAGATATTTTCACTTTTTTTTGCAGTGTAGAACATGCATTATTAAGTAATGAAGACAAAGCTAAAAGGTGAATGTTAACCTGTAGTTAACTGCCATTTGGACAGCTAACAGATGGTGTATGTTGGTGTATGTGTTGCAGGAGGATGAGGCAGGTGAAGGGCGCTTCAGCTTTGCCGCCTACGGCATGGGCCCTGCGTGTCTGCAGGCCAAAGACGGCATGGCCATCAAGGGCAACAACAATGCGCCTGCCTCCAGCATGCCACCTGAGAAGAGCGTGGAGGAGATGCGCAAGCTCTTCATCAGCCGCGCCAAGCGCATTGACACGGTGTCACGGGTCGCCTTCCCACTCGTCTTCCTCATTTTTAACATTTTCTACTGGATCATTTACAAGATCATCCGCAGTGAGGATATTCACAAGCAGTAAATATTCCTGAGAAAAGGGTGAGATCCAAGCTGAAAAAGCTGCCGCTGTCGCTGCCCACCGCCCCCCTCTTCCCCTGAGCCCACTTCCTCTCCTCAGCACTCACTTGCTTTCAGTGCCGAGTCCTTGGCAGAGGTATTTCTCTATATTCATTTTCTTTCTTCTGTCCTGTTCCTCCCTGTTCTCCTGAATAATCTGGACCTGTGCAATAGCAATGCAGTAAAATGCATGATATATGAATGTGGCAATATATATTTACTACTAAAAAATTAAAATCAAAATAAAAATGGCAACATAAATATTAGACTTTTACAGATACATCAGAGAACCTCTGAGCAAACTGAAATTCAAGGGGATGTTGCTCTTGGGAGACTTTTTTTTTTTTTCCTTCCTTTTTTTTGAAGACATGCTGCATTATGGGAATATGAAGGAGATTACATGCAGCACTGTAATATATCAAGTATTTAAAACAAAACTCAAAATTATTTCAAGACAGATAACTGGAAAAATGGAAAGGTTTTAAAGAACGCCATGTGGTTTGGTGCTTCCATAAATAAGTAATGCAAGAGTCGCTGGAATATATCTATATCTATGTCTAGATTTGCTTCAATATATGTATTACAAGCACTTGTCAATGGACAGAAAAACAGGATGTCGTGATGACAAAGTCCTGTCATGATGTCACATTACCAGTGGAAGCTTGACGAGTGACCGTCAAAAAATATATTGTTTAAATATACCAGCTGTGGTCAGTGTGAATTTTTTGTCCAAATTATGTCATTTACTCACGTGCCAAGTGAACAGCATGTTGCTGTACCATTTTCCTCAGCTTTTGTGGTCAATGAGAAAAAAAGAGAAACTTTGGGCTATAAACCTTTATTGCTTTATTTATTCAGACAACAGACATATTTACAAGCTATGTATTATGACATGACTGAAACAAGAGGAAGACGTATGAGAAGTGTTTTGTCTCTCAGCTCCATCGGTTTGCATTTTCACAGCATAAACATCATGGGAAAAAAAGTGATCATTTTCTTCCCCTTAACAGCATCATGTTGTTTTCTGCATTGACATCGGCTCCAGCAGAAAGTGTTATTTTTATAAGCAGCCAGCGCTGCCATACACTTAAATATATATTTAACAACCAAATGTGTATTACTGTGACTTTTAACTCTAAATCAAAGTATGTATCATGCAGCAGAGTAAATAATTTGCAATGTATTTAAATAATGATTTTGGTTACAACATGCATCCATGGACTACATCCTCATCTGGCTTCTCTATGCAATAAGAATATATGCAATTATTTTATTTTATTTTTTTATTTTCTCAGGCCCAGGGTCACATTACCAAAATTATATGTATGTTGTCTTTTATTTATTTATTTATTTATTTATTTATTTATTTATTCATTCATTCATTCATTCATTCATTAATTCATTCAGTCATTCGGTCATTCATTCATTCTCAAAGAAGCACCCAGTACACTATGCATGACTACCTTCTTTACATTATGCACATTGTTTGTTGTTCTGGGTTTTTTCCCCTCCATTTTCCCACTTTGCTAATGTTTTATTTTCTTGACAGAAATGAAAGTACATTCTCCCCATGCAAGGTCCTGGAGGCAGTGTGAATTATGATTTATTACCATTCATGACATTGGTGCAGTGTTTTCGCTCCATTCTACATTCTGTTTATCCACTTGATTTGTTTTCTTGGCCAAAGAGTAATCTCCTTAAAGCGTTGCCACTGCCTTTCAGCTGTGCAAGCGAGAACCTGATATAAAGGGTTTATCTGTTTATGAGAAATATGCATACTAACTTTCTCATTGGTCAGTAGGTTGTTTATCCCTTGAGGTAATTTGGTTAGATCTGACACACACACACAAAAAAAAATTGCAACATTGCATTATATCATTTTTGAGTTTTTGTAGCATTGCCTGGGGAAACATGGTCAAATTAATAAGAGGTGTAATTACTGCATAAGGCCCATATTTATTCATGTATTAATATTGTATATTTCAAATATCAGTTCATACATCTGAAATGAGAAATGAATGTACATTAGAGGTGCATTAGAGTGGGACTGGCATGGTGTGTCAGACTGCAATCATCGCAGAACTTCCCGGTTTAACACCCTTCTTGCTCCAGGACAGATGATTCAGCTTGTGCAAGGCATGAAAATTGTGTGCCGCACTGAATCATGACAGGGGAAATGGGAAAAATCCTAAACCGTGTTGTTCTGTGCTCCTCCACCGAGCCACTCTCTCATGTTAAATTCATAGGACTTCTCACATTCATTTATTTTGATTTTTTTTTTTAATGAATGAAAGTCCTGCCGAAAGGTGCAATTACTGACCTCTCTCTTTATGTACCTTAACCGTTCAGAACATGAGTTGACTTGTGCGAATTCCAACACAGTTTTAATCAATAATAGCTGCCATTGTATTCAGTCAGTTCTAGAATTTGTAGCAATTCAGTTATTAAACTGATAAGCGAATCATTCTCACTATGTTTAGATGGGCAGATTTCATTTTTGATTTGTAGCATTTAATTTAAGAATCATGATCATTTCTGTTCTTCATGCTGGCATGCATTGAGATGCTCCACTCATACAGTAGTATTTTGTACAATTTACATTTTGGCTTTATACATTTCTGTCAGCTGTGAAATTAAATTTGAAATCGAACATCTTCAACAATGTTTTAACACGTGTCAACCTTTGTAAACCTGATGCTTAGCTAAATGTTGCTGTTTCCCCAAATGCCCTTGATGATAAACGCTGCTTCAAGCCACTTATCGTACTCACGCTGCTGTTTTGTCCTTTGTGTCTAAGACTGCATTCGCACTCAGATCCTCTCCTCACTGCTAGCTATGGTACTAGAGACTGGAAGTTCACAGAGGACTAATAGTGACTTGGAAATGAGGACAGCGCGATGTGAAACATCTGCTATGTGCAGCCGGCCTTTATGAGGCCGAACTCTCATGCAAATATCAATTAAAGTTTGCATTGGTTCTTTAAATGGTCACTTTATGAGGCATGATATGATTCGTTTTATGATTTATGATCTTATTTTCTATTGATACCTTTCTATTGCTAACTCTTGAAGGTCGATCACTGAGAGTGACTTTAGGCATGACCGTTTCTTGTGACACAAAGCCGTGGAGAAGGTTTTGGGGGTTCTTTTTTGCATAAGCTTGTATGGCCTTAATCTATATTTTCATTTCTTGTTTTACTTGCGTATATCATGTATTGGCACAAAGTGCACCTCTTCATTTGCTAAGTATCATAATTAAAGTGTGCAATTCCCTTTTATGCAGTAAAAAAACAGCAAATGTGTTCTTTTTTTTAATTTCTAAATCTGAAACAGAATATTTTGCATGAATATAAATAATGGCAGATATTTTTGGCTTGTACAGAAATGTGAGCAATTTGAAGAAAAAAAAAGGAATGTACCATTTCTGCTGTATCTGTATATAATTAAATATTTATTGAAATATGTCATTATGCTAAAGCTAATTCTACTATTAAAGGTTTTCTGAACAAACTCTCTGAACTGTTTTTTTTTTGTTTTGTTTTTTTGTTTGTTTGTTTTTTTTGTTTTTTTTTAAGATTGTAGGCATTTGGATAGTTTACTTATGTTAATGAACTCAAAGAGCTTTGTAATCTTAGAAGAGTTTTGAAAGTCCAAAAGAAAAGAGCTCCCTTGTTTGTATTTGTTCATAAAGACATAATTACCATGAGGCTCTTGTGTGTTTTTGTAAGACTAAATTGATGGTACAAGTGTATGTTTGTTCTATTACCAATGCACCAAAAGCAATTATCAATAAATAATGTTGATATTATTATGCTATTTTGCCAAGGATGAATACGAGTACCAATCATTTCATTATGAATGAGCATTAAAATTGAGGACAGAGGGACAAAATGTCCACAGTAAATTTTTGTGTGAATTCTCCTTGGCTTTATTATGCTGCTATGCATGTCTCAGTTTGTTACTAACAAATCATTCTGCTTTACTGCTGAATATAAATGATATGTTTCACATTTGCATACTGGTTCATTATTGGAAAATATCACTGTAGTGAATACCGATATGCAGCTAAATGAATCTTAACCTTGAACGATTAGCCTCAGTTCAAGAATTTTTTAATTTTTTTAGAAACTATCATCCAGAAGAAAGTCAAAGAATGAATTGTCTCTTCATAGCCACACAGAATGGATAAATATAAAATTGATCTGTTTGTCTTCACTGGGACTGGGATAAATTACGGAAATGGATTGTAGCAAAAGACTCACACTATATGGCCAAACGTTTCTGGACACCTGACCATTACATTCATATGTGCTTGTTTAACATCCCATCCCTTTGCTGTTATAATAACCTTCACTCTACTGGGAAGGTTTTCCACTAGATTTTGGATCATGGCTGTGGAGATTTGCTCATTTAGCCACAAGAACGTTAGTGAGGTCAGGCACTGATGTTGAGCGAAGAGGCTTGGTGTGCAGTCAGTGTTCCAGTTCATTCCAAAGGTGTTCAGTGGAGTTGAGGTCAAGACTCAGTGCAGGCCACTCCACTTTCACTTCTTCCACACCAGCTTTGGCAAACCATGGGTATGTCTCAACCAGCTCTCTAGTTCAGCAGGTAGTGAATCAGTATATCGTGTACACGAGTTGGGGCACTGGTAAGGGCCCTGGCTCACTACACTTTGGGACACTGATAACTGAATTTCTGGTGACATGACTACGTACTCACATTGTAAAATGTCACCAAAAATATGTCAATATAATATGTCAAGCAGAATCATATGCAAGCTAGTGGATTTTTTACATGTAAATATCATTAGACTCAAACAAACTATATAAAATGTCAAATAAAGTTAAAAATCGCTAACATAAGTAATCATTTGAGAGCTACAACAATGATAACAAGCTATTTACATTTGTAGCCGGATGTTGGGTGAGAGTTTTTCCCCCATTTTTTTAGAACTGAGAGGCATCAGAAAACATGATATCATTTCTGGCAAGGGAACATAGTAAGCATCGATGCGCCCTGGTTTTCGCAGTGCATTGTGGGATTTTTAGGGTGCGAACATTCCAGTGCACTGGAAGGATATTGCAATTGAGACAACACTTACTCCATGATCAGTGCCCTAACTACTGAACTAGGGAGCTGGTTGAGACATACCCCATGTCTTCATGGACCTCACTTTGTGCACAGGGGCATTGTCATACTGGAACAGGTTTGGGCCCCTTAGTTCCAGTGAAGGGAAATTGTAATGTTACAGCTTAAAAAGACATTCTATACAATTGTGTACTTCCAACCTTTTAGGGAAGACGCACATATGGGTATGATGGTCAGGTGTCCACAAACGTTTGGCCATATAGCGCACTTCAAAATTGTTCAAAATAGCTCCTCAATGCTCAGACCACCTCAGCATCTGAAACTCCTCCCACACGGTGTCAGAAATTTGTTTATTTTAAACAGTTAAGGAAAAACACTACGGGGTGTGCCGCTTTAACTTCATGGTGGCTGATGTTTACTATTTTCCCATAGGAGCACATCTAAAGAGTTTTATTCCTCCTATACCAACAGTGCAACAATGCCGACACAGTACAAGTAAAGCTAATTATACAAATTACACAATAAACACAAGGCAAGAGGGTGCAAACATAGACAGTCATAGTTTAAAGTACAGTGTTTATACGGAAATGTGAGTTCCAAAGGGCACAGTGCAGATACACACATATAACACAATGGACAAATTCAGAGTTTATTTATAAATGATACTGCCTGTGGGAAGAAATTATCTGAGTGATGTGCTGTCTTGGTTTTAGCTGCTCTGTAGCATTTTCCAGAGTGTAATCGCTCAAATAGATGATGGGCAGGATGGGAAAGGTCTGCAATGATATTCTCTGAACTCTTCTGTAATCTGGACTCGTATAGTTGTCTGATGGACGGCAGACCCGATTATCTTTTCTGAAGAGCGGATGATTCACTGCATTTTTCCCTTGGCCTGAGCAGAAGCAGGACCAATTATGGAGGATGTCAAGATGAACTCAGTGATAGCTGTGTAGAACTGGACCAGTACTGCCCGGTGGAGATTGAATTTCTTCAGCTGTTGTAGGAAAAATAGCCTTTGCTGAACCTTTTTTATGGTGTTGACAATGTTTCTGTCCCACTTGATATTGCCTGAAATGACAGTACCACGGTATTTCAATGACTCAACTGTTTCAACGAGTCCCTTACAGCAATTTGAATATGAAGGGGTTGTTTTTTTCCTGAAATTGATAATTCTATCCTGTGGGGGGTTTTTTTTGGTGGGGGGGGGGGTGTTCAGGTCCAGATTATTGTGGCACCAGATCGCCAGCTGTTTATATATGGTCTCATCATAGTTGGATATGCGGCCTATAAGAGTGGTGTCATCTGAAAACTTGAGGAGCTTGATAGATGGGTTCTTAGAGGTGCAGTCACTGGTGTATAGGGAGAAGAATAGGCGGGAGAGTACACATCGGTGAGTGGCACAAGTCCTGAGGGATATTGCACCTGACATGCAATTTCCAGTCCACACATTCTGCTGTCTGTCTGTCATGTAGTCTTTGATCCAATAGCAGATGGAGTTTGGCAGATTGAGCTGTGTGAGTTTCTTGTCCAGCAGCTCTGGAATGATTGTACTAAAGGCTAAGCTGAATTAAATGAACAAGATTCTTGTGTGTGTGTCCAGCTGTGTCCAGATGCTGGTGGATGAAATGTAGGCCTATATTTAAAACATTTTAGAACCATGCTGGGCAGCAAACCCAGCCACGGGGGTTGCCCAAGCCCAGATAAAATGGAATGGATGTGTCATAAACTGGATTTCTATAATGGAGACAGCATGGCGACCCCTAACGAGAGCAGCCAAAAGAATAAGAAATTTAATATATACTTAACTTACCTGTTGGCTCTCTAGACAAACTGCAGGGGGCTCAAGAAAGTCCTTGGTGGTGTTTTTGAGATATCCAAGAACGTCACTCAAAGGTCTTTATTTTATGCAATTTCATCCATTCCTCACAATGGACATTAGAGTAACTGGCCAGTTGTACAGGTCAGAGATCTTAAACTTCTTTGGAACCGGGGTGATGATGAAGGTCTTGAAGCACGCAAGAACAATGTATAGTTCCAAAGACTCTAAAAATGTCTGGAAATACTGGTGCTAGTTGCTCTGCACAGTGCTTGATCTTGGTGTAGGAAATGAGATCTGGACCAGTGACTTTCCTGATATAAAGAACTACACGTCATAATTTTTTAAAATCTGTTTTGTTTTACATTTATCGTTGTGGAATGTCAGTGAAACAAGTTAGCTTCTCTTATCATTTACAGTGCTGTGAAAAGTATTTGGCCCATCCTGATTTCTTCTGTTTTTGTGTACATTTCATACTAAACTGTTTCAAAAATTAAAACAAAATTAATATGAAACAAAGGCAACCTGAGTAAACACAAAATACAGTTTTTAAATGATAATGTTATTTATTGAAGCAAAAACAAAAACAACAACAACAAAAAAAACAAAACAACTGGGCCTGTGTGAAAATAGTTACTAATTCCCCAAATCTATGAAACTGCATTCATAATGGGGTTCAGCTGGACTAGACGCCACCAGGCCTGATTACTGCAAACCCTGTTCAATCACATCAGCACTTAAATAGAATAATAGAATTAAATAGTTGGTTAAAAGGTCTTACCCAGTAACACACTATGCCAAAATTGAAAGAAATTCCAGAAATGATGAGGAAGAAGGTGATTGAAATACATCAGACTGGGAAGTGTTACAAAGCTATTTCAAAGGCTCTGGGACTCCAAAGGACCGCATTGAGAGCCAGTATCTCCAAATGAAAACATTCGGCACAGTAGTGAACCTTCCCAGAAGTGGCCAGCCTTCCAAAATTACTCCAAGAGCACAGCAACTACTCATCCAGCAAGCCACAAAAGAGCCAAGGACAACATCAAAGGAACTACAGGCCTCAGTAAAGGTCACTGTTCATGACTCCACTATCAGACTGATCTCCAGTTATTGCTGCTAAAGGTGGCACAACCAGATTAAGTTTAAGGGGGCAGTTAGTTTTTCACATGGGTGATAGGTGTTGGATAACCTTTTTTTTTTTTTTTTTTTTTTGGCTTCAATAAAACAAACAAATAAATAAAAAAAATAAAAAAATAAAACCTGTATTGTGTTTACACTCAGGTTGCCTTTGTTTCACGTATTTCGTTTGACGATCAAACTATTTTGTAAGAGATACACAAAAACAGAAGAAATCACAGCAGTGTTATAACAGATGTAAACAGTCATTCCATGACTTACTCTCGAAGTTAATGACCGATAAAATGTAGCTTTTCATGGTACTGGGAAACAAGTTTGAAGTCCTCCATCCAGAAGACTTTCTCATGTCAGAAAACAAAAAACAGCTTTAATTCTGACTGTTGATGTGTTGATGCTGGAGATTCCTTCCATAAATGTTCTCCTTACAGAAATCTTCACCATATCAATGATTATATGTCAGCTCTTTGTTAAATAGCATTATATTTTTCATGCCGTTGAATAAATTAGTCTATTATTAGTCTTTGATTTTGGAGAGTGTCTGTCCTTGTGAATTAGATGTTGCTACAGAAACAATAATGCATTAGAACAAGCAAATTAATATTAAGCTGTGATTTGAATTACTGCCAGTATTTTTGTCAGAGCTGCTTTTACAGAAAATAAATCACCTTCTGACCAGTCAGATTTGAGAATTCAACACCAGCACTGTGGAATAAACATTTAACTCCATTACTCAAATACAGCAGGAGTCTAACTGTATACTTTTAGAACATAAGGGCTCTTGGATTTGTTGGATTATTAAAGGTGCTTAGCCTCCAAGAAAGGGCTGTACTTGAACCCTTTGAGAGGGAAACACTGTTTTAAGGTTCTGTGTTAGTTAGAACCACTAAGGGTTCTAAATTTCCTAACAGTGTATAAATCTATATCTTTACTTGAGAATATACTGATGCCTTTTAATATCTAGTCTCTAAGCACAAGGGTATGCAGTTGCATAATGTATCTCATATTGCAGGCTTTTATTAGGGCACTCCATCTGTTGTGTGGGTCAATGCCAGCTGAGGAGGACATCTTGAGCTCATGTGGGTCATGGGGTGAGGACTCCAGCATGTGTGTGTGAGATGGAGGGAGGCAGTGGTCTTTCTGAATACTAATCTCATGCAAACTGCTGACAAATGTTCACCTCACTGTTGTAGGGTTCTACACAGCAGCCACCTACATGTTATCCAATTTCTCAGATACTACATACGTCTATTTTCTCCCCCATTTTTTATGCAGGGATGAAAAGGGAGCAAACATTTCAGTACTGCTGGTTGTAAAACGGTGCTATGAAAAAGTATTTCACAGAATTTTCTCAACATTTCTTGGGAAGCAGTCATTCTATACAGGATATAGATTTACAGGGGACACTGCCCTACCAAGTACAGGACTGCAAAGCAGATTTATTCGTCAAGTTATTATGAAATCATAGTTATGTTCCAACTAACTTGCAAAATTGTTAACTAGGTACATTGAGCACTCAAAGCTTCAGAATTTTATTAAATAAATTAAGTATTGTGTGGGCAAGGAGTCCAAATTATCCATTTTTATGCCACAATTTTTTTTTTAAGAACAACCAAAAACCACCCCCCCACCCCCCAAATTTCAAACTTGTGTGCAATGTGTTGGTTAATAACACAATATTTAAATAACACAAATCCCAAAAATGTTATGCCACTGAGTGGGAGCAGAAAATTGGAAATTCGGTGGGAGGAGCAATCCGATTTGAACAGGGACGCTTACGTCATGTCATATACAAGCCTGCTCTGCCAGTTTGGGGTTTTGCATTGGGCATCTACAGGAATGTACAAATGAATTTGTCGTGAAAATTGAGCAGTTTCCAACAGCCAGGCTGCACTTCAAGATTACAATTTGAAAAATTTGTTGCAGCACATTACAGAACACACAGGGCTCAAAACAGTACATCAAGTTTATTCTGTTCTCTCATCAACAGAGTTGTTAAAATATGTCATTCTTGATGAAGTGCAACAGTAGAAGGCAAACAGGATTCTTTACATGCTAGTCACTCAGACACAACCATGATTTGACTTGGCGACAACTCCAAATAAAACCATATTTGCACTTTGACCTGACAAGCGGGCATTAGCAATACACAGGATTGCCCGAGCAGTAAAAACACGTTCCTTTAAGAAACAGGGAGAGAACGCTAAAACAAAACCAAAAAAAACCAAAAACGAAACACTGGGTTTTTCCTTTTCCACAATTCAAGTAGTTTGTTTGTCTACAACAAATTCGAGTTCAAACTCAAATACATGAGGAGTCCAGATAAAGGGGATATGCCACTCTGCAGCCCAGGAGCAGCATGGCAAACAGGATGAGGAAAGCTGTTACTCAGGGTGACTTGCATCAGCAGTGATTTGAGACGAGAGCTGCTTCACTGGCGTGGTCCTGCATAACGCCCCTCACTGGAACCTGCACCACGCGCGGCACCAAAACTTGGCTTCTGAGCCATGCCCCCTCGAGGAGGCGGGCCCCTCGGCCCTCCTATCCTGTCCCGTGGTCCCCCGGGGCCTCTGGGACGGATGTGCCTTTCTCCTTCACGCGCTGAACGAGTTTTCTTTTCCTCCACATTCAGACGAACATCTCCCCGCAGCTTAATGGGCTACAACACACAAGATGACCAATATTAAAATCAAAATCCTAACCATCCAGAATACAAAGTATAATTAATTCCAATGTCAGACATACCCGATTGCTCAGGATCTTCTGTACGGGCTCAGAATCATCAAAAACCACAAATCCAAAGTTGGGCAGCTTGCCACCACTGTTGATCCTCAACTCCAGTACTGTTCCATACTCTGAAGTCAGGCAAACAACACTTAAATCACGATATAAAAACACACAGAAGCCTATGTGGCATCATGCATGTAAACTTTGCCTCCTGCACAGGGATGCAGACTTACGTTCAAAGAACTCTTTCAGCTCAGCCCTGTCAACATCATGTGGCACGTTTCCTACGAAGAGCTGCTGGCTGTCGGGATACCGGACCACCCGCCTCACCTCAGGCTCTCCACTCTCTCCTTCCCGCACTACAAACACACAACTACACTTTTAGAGATGAAGCCATGATTTACAATACATCAACCCTGCCACATGAGGCTTACAACCGATTCATATTATAATGTTTTGCATTATAAAAATTTAATTTGGTGGGAAGATATTGCAATTTTATTTATTGAGGGCAGAGAAAGGATGCTGCATATAGTTACACTCACTAAAGGCTGTTCATAAAAATAAATAAATAAATAAAATAAATAAAATTAAAAAAAAAAAAAAAGCCATTTACTCATGAAGCCTGGGTCTTATGTAATTACTTTGATTAAAATGACTCAATTACTTCTGGCAAAGGCGAACCCTTAAGCAGCAGATAGCATTCACATCGGCTGTGAATGAACAACCCATTTCAAATGATTTCCACAGAGTGCATTTAGGACTGCACGTTGTGTCTATATGGTATTGAATACCTCCTGGTCTTGGAGCTCTCTGTGCTGGAAGGGGTCCTGGTCTTTGTTCACGTGGTCTCTGGTCTCTCTGAGGTCTCTGTACTGTGGTCTGGGGTTCCGGTTTTATTTCGACTCTGGGCTGCTGTAAGAAGACAATCAATATATACCCAAAGGCAAAACAAAAAGTACACATCAAGTTTCGTGTTTATATTTTGACTGTGCACAAGAGCTCACTGTTTAACTTAAATAAACCAGAACTGCTATTAAAGGAAAAGTTCACCCTGAAACATTAAACATGTTTATACTGAAATAGATGTGATGTGCTGTGTGATTCTGGTGACAATTAACTGCATGGTGCTTCATTTCCGTAAGGAGTTTTTACCACGCTAACGTGACGAACATTGCTAACGCAGTTACAAAAGTGTTCAAAAGAACATTTCAACTCAAACATAAAGGGATAAAAATAAAGGGCTAGAGATGAAGCAAGGATTAAATCCCACTGGCACCACTATCAGCAGGTAGTCAAAATGCATTATGGGTAACCAAAGAGAAAATAAACCAACATGTTGAAAAGACTAATGTACTATAAAGTCATTCAGGGTGGATTTTCCTTTCGTCAATCAGTGAACCTAGCACCCTGTGAAAAGATTAGACTAGTACTGAATTAAAACAAGGAGCTGTTTATGATGGCACACCTGATTTGCTGGAGCTTTGACTACGTGAGGGGGGATTCCTGAAGCTGGCACCACTCCTCCCTGGGGGAGATTCTTACTGGTGACTAAAGCCCATGAGAAAGGCTGAGGGGAAAAAAAAAAAAAAAAGAAAACAAAAAGAAGTGTCTTAAAGCCCAGTCTATACTTGTACTACATTTTATAATATGTTGAGCAAATCTTATGCACCATTATTGGCGTTAAACAAATGAAATTAGAAGGGGCTAAATTTGCCCACTTAAAAATAGATAAGTTTCCTGAGAGCTTCCAAGCCCCTATATGGAGGCTAGGTCAGTAACTGGAATGGACACATACCCGGTTTTCATCTGGTATGGTGGCTGCAGACTCAGCGGGGGTAGGTGAGGGAGGAGCCCTTGGGTTTTTCTCCACACTAAGGGGCTCAGCCTGGCTTGGTGAATCCTCCTTCAGCTCAATGGCAGCTGCCTCAGGTTCCATCTCAGGCTCGGGTTCAGGCTGGGGCTCTGGGGTTTCAGACACCTCCTCCTGAGGAACCTCTGGCTCCACGCTGAAATGACACACCCTGAGTGTTATACTTTGACCTCTGGGATAAATGATTGATGCTGCACTGCATGCTAAACTGTAGCCTCCTAGACAAAAGGGAAAGACTACCTTATTCAGCCAATTTTGGCTCCCTCAAACAATTAAACAATCAACTTCAAGGTATGTACGCTTTGCTCAAGTTGGCCAACATTAAATATTGGCATCAATTGACTTCCTGATTTCAGTGCATTAGGTAAGATTAGGTCTCTAACAGTTAAACAGGTGGATTCAACATCCGAATGATTTTTTTTTTTTTTTTACTCCTTGAACACACCGACCATCCCCACTGATGTTCACGAAGCTCTTCCCCAAGGATCTGTAGAGTAGAGTGTTTATATAATGACTGACAGGAGGCACATCAACACACTTATGCAGGGAACACTTCTTAACCCCTTATATCTTATGTTTTCAATGTTTCAGGTTATTTGTACAATTAAGAACTGAAGAAAATTTATGGACTTGCCCTTTAAACCACAAGCTCCATCCATGTGTTAACTGTATTTCTTACACTGAAAACAAACATGCCTTCATTAAACTTAAAACTAATGGGAAATAGGACAAACTTAGCCAAGTAACTGATTAATCATGACCAATACCGAGCAAAATTAAACCATACCATAAACTAAAACCCAACCTTGTCCGCACACAGTACACCTATAAAACACTCCATGTCCCACATCTTGTTTTCATATTAACAAAAATAAACCATAGGCCACTGCACTGTGTGGGTAAATATGTAGCTTGCAAGTATTTGACTATGCATTATGTATACACACAGTCCGATTACTGCAACAGCCACACTTTCCCTTGGGGATAAATTAAAGAACAGCCATCTATCTACATTTCTGGCCATTGAACTTAACTACTATGTGTTACTGATGCAAGACTTCTTTTCCGGCAAGTGGACAAAAATAGAAAATGGGACATTACCAAGGACTCTGTTCATAAAATGCAGCCGCCTCTTCCTGCTGCACCTCAGGCGAGTTCACCCTCTCCTCCAGCTCCTCCACTTCCTCCTCAGACTCTGGAAAGGTAAGAGATGAATGATGCCATCTGCAAAGTACAGAGGCTGCCTGCATGAGAGCACCTTAAAATAACATGCAATGGGCTCACCTTCAGGAGGTTCAGAGTCTGAGTCCCCAAAGACTTCATCCTGATAGCGGAAGATGTCATTGTGTACGTAGAACTTGTTTGCAACAGTGCCCTGAATCGAAGGATATTTGGAGTAAATAAGAATAAAGTGTAGCAGACATGATAGAAAGATCACAAAAAAAAAAAAAAAAAAAAAGATAAAAGCTAATCACCAAAATATGCATCTTCACTAACACTACTGGCTGTCTGCACATATGTACGAACAGTGTATTTTGAATTTATATTTATAGAAACAATGAAACTATTATGGCAAAACACATTTCCAAGAACTCCACTGATGGATGATGTTATAAAATGATGAAAGCTTTAAAATGTTGGATGCTGTACCTCTGGTGCCAACACAAAGGTCTGCATGAACTTCCTCATGGGCTGCATGTTGTTGGACAGCTCTCCCATCACCTGCACCACAACCCCCTCGTTCAGAGTGGCATGAGCATCAACATGCCTGATTTTAGTGTGGCAGTCACGAAAGCTCAGAGCCATCACCTTTTTATGAATTTCCTATCCAGAACAAAAAAAAAAAAAAGCTAGAAACCACCACACTATCAGGGTACACAAACTGAGGATGGTTTTTAAAAGACTCAGCGTACATACCGACTGGCCATAGACAGCCTCTGCGGGTTTGCCGTTGTCCAAACCACCATGCACGTAGGAAGAATTCTTGCCATAAAACCTGTAAAAGTTAGATTAAAGCATAACTTAAGAAACAGTAAAAAAGCATAGAGTCATACTACTGCAATAAATTACATCAAAATTTTGTTTCATTTCATCGGGATTGTTCTAAAAAACTACATTCTTTCAGTACCAGATGGCCAACAGGATATAAATATCCATTTTGGACAAGTTTTCTAAAGTCATTTTCTTAAATGTTAAATGCATGGTGTCCAGCAGTATCAGTTTTGCAGAGTTCTTGTCCTTTCCTCACGAAAAACCATAAAATCAATTCTGAAATGAAATTTCGAAACAAATGATTAAATATGCGTAATGAAGGAATGAGGTGAGTGAGTCATGGCTACATGTGCAGTCTTGTCAAAAATTGCCAGTAACACAACTCGTGTTAATCAAGACTGATTTTCTTCCACAGGTGGCTTAGGAATAATTTTCAGCAGATCAGAAATACTACCACAAATAACTGTTATTTACGATTATTATACAATAACTACTAAATCATTTAACCAGCTGCTATTTCTGGTTTCCTAACATTAGAGGACACCGTGCACACACTTAGCACCCCAATATGATAAATTTGACACTAAATAGCAATTTCTTGGCTCAGGATTTAACCTACTGCAGTACAAAATCAATAATTCAAAATGCAGATGAGAAGTCATATGCAAAGCCACTAGGTCTGCTACTGCAACGCAATAATTTAATATACACAAATATAATAATATAACTGTGATCTCATTTCACCAAGAATCTAGGACTGAGCAATGACAATGTAACAGTATAATGCATTTTCCCCCCCCCGAAATATTACAGGTATTGTGATAGACAGCATCTTAAATAAATATATATATATATATATATATATATATATATATATATATATATATATATATATATATATATATATAAACAATGGCAAACCCTAAAGGCAGCTGATTCAATGTAGATGTTTTGCCGTTCTGAAGGTCTAAAAAAAAAAAAAGGTTAGACGAAATTATTAGATTTGTAATTTGTTTAATTGTTGAAAAATGGTACACTTTTCCTCCTTGTCAGGGTTTTGGCAGCAGATTGGTCAACCCATATATTGAGTAGAACGTATTGTCGAAATAGCCAAGTATCACGGTGTGATTTTTTTGTTACAGCTTCCACCCATAATACAATGTAATGTAAACGTTTATTACCTTTTTTCTGCCACAAAAATGTCAGACACCTATATTTTTACCTCAATATCATGATACATACTGAGCATCATAAAGATATCAAGTATCATGATGAGATCACGTGAGAGATCATCCACCCCGTGAAAGAAAAATGACATTTCATATTTTGAACATTTACCTGTGCAGGTAGTCAGGGGCCTGGTTCAGAAGGGTGTAATACTGTCGGACAAACTCTCGCCCGACAAGCTGGGCACTTGGCTTCTCCATCACCATTTCTTTGGTCAGCGGGTTTAAACTGAAACAGAAAGACTTCAAATCACACCTGCTGGCAAAAAAAAAACAACCCAAGGCCATCTGTCCCATTACCAATACAAGTAAATCCTTTATAAGCTAAGATGGAGGCGCATGGCGTGCCCTTATCTAAGCGCAACTCGAAGTCACCACCAACTTGTGTTGCCGACCTTCAGTAAACGTTTGTTTCCATGGCAACACAAGACCCATTCAGTTGTAAAACAGTACAGCGGTTAGATTACGCGTTACCGCTGGGGGACACGGTTTGCTGGCCAGGCCTGTGAGAGTCGGCTATGGGGAAAGATGCCTCGTTACCAGCTTTCAGCTTGGCTTTCTTATAACGTCAGGTTGAGGATCATGATCTATCTATGACATACTCATTATTAAGGCAACAAAAAAAATCCGGTTGATAGACAGCGTCAAATAAATTTGATACTTTAAAAAAAAAAAATTTTTTTTAAGCACGTGTTCTCCATTATTTCAGATTAGACTCGATGGCTAATTAGCGAGGCGAGGCGCTGCGTCGGATATTTAACAACGCGATCGCAAAGTACGTCACGCTTGATATCTAACTATACGCGAGTGATATAATAATTAAAAAAAAGTCCCGATTCATAGAGAAAAAAAACGACAAGCATCAGCCTGGCGATCAACTTTACACTGATATGCTACAGCTAATTTCGCTGTATCCGGTTAAGTGAATGCGGCGCTGCGTTCAGTACAATGGTTTAGCTTAGCGCGCTAGCCGTTCTTACAGACCAAACTGCATTTTCAATGTAGTGAAATTCAATTAGACTGACTAAAACACGCAGAAATATCAGATATAAAAACAGACAACTTAATACCGAGTCAGAACTGAATATGACTTTCACACGGTCGGTATTAGCAATGACGCTAATTAGCTTGGTAACGTTATACAGCTAGCTAACACACTCTCACACACACCGATGTCGCTAAGCTAAGACGAAATGTTAGCTAACATGGCTAACTAATCAGCATGCTGTGCTATTCGTAAACTTTTTATCCCCGCAAAAAAAAAACACAAAAAAACAGAAGTAATGTTGTTACATCTCCTCTACTCATATTCACACTACTCACCAGTAGTAAGATGTTATAATTATTTAGAAGAAATCTGGAGTGAGTTGAATGAAATCACCTCGCCGCCGGGTGGAGTAAGAATGGCAGCGCGTGCTTAGCCGGTTTCAAACTGGTACTAGCTGCGTGCACGCACTGTAGCGGGCCGCGATTATTGAGAACCAA